>CAUYQG010244969.1:0-36023 GCA_963574415.1 Tarsius wallacei
GTCGCCCAGACTGGAGTGCAGCGGCCGCTCCCGGCCACCGCAGCCTCGACCTGCTGGGCTCCGGTGATCCTTCCGCCTCAGCCTTCCGAGTAGCTGGAATTACAGGCGCGCACTACCACGCCCGGCTGATTTTTTGATGTACTGTAGAGATGAGGTCTCGCTTGCCCAGGCGGGTCTCGAACCCGCGGGCTCAGGCAATCCACTCACCTCAGCCTCCCAAGGCGCGGGATTACAGGCTGAGCCACCGAGCCCGGCTTTGAGTTGAAATCTTAACTCTGTTGCCCACGCTGGAGTTCAGTGGCACACTCACGGCACCGCAACCTCAACCTGCTGGCTCAGATGATCCTTCTGCCTCCGTCTTCCAAGTAGCTAGAACCATAGGTGTGTGCCACTATGCCTGGCTAACTTTTTTTATTTATGTAGAGATGAGGTCTCGCCAAGTTGCCCAGGCTAGTTACCTCCACCTCCCAAAGTGTCGGAATTACAAGCATGAGCCACCTTGCCCGGCCTCTTTTTCTTTTCTTTTTTATATTTTTGAGTCGGGGTCTTACTCTTTCACCCATACTGAAGAGCAGTGGCATGATCATGGCTCATCACAGCCTTGACCTCCATGGCTAAGACGATCCTTCCACCTCAGCCTCCTGAATAGCTGCGACTACAGGTGCATGCCACCATACTTGGCTCATTTTTCAAAATTTTTTTTTCAGAGGTGAGGTCTTACTATGTTGTCTAGACTGATCTCAAATGCATGGGTTCAAGCAATCCATTTTGAATAAAAGAGGGCGATCACTGAATTCCCATGTTACAATATTGGGTTAAAGTCTCAGATCTACTGCTTTGAACTTCACTTTTCTTTTCTCTGAAATGAGGATGGTAATATTTGCCCTGTCTACCTCTAAAGGTCATTGTGAGATAAAATGTGGAAATGTTTTGCAGACAATAAAATGTTTTATAAAGAAAGCATTTTGACCAGGCTTGGTGGCTCAGCCTGTAATCCCAGCACTTTGAGAGGCCGAGGCGGGTGGATTGCCTGAGCCTGTGGGTTCGAGACCTGCCCAAGCAACTTGGTGAGAACTCATCTCTACAATAAAATAAAATAAAAGCTAGCCAGATGTGGTAGCGCGCGCCTGTAGTTCCGGCTACTTGGAAGGCTGACGCGGAAGAATCGCCGGAGCCCAGCAGGTCGAGGCTGCAGTGGCCAGGAGCGAGCCACTGCACTCCAGTCTGGGTGACAGAGTGAGACTCCAACTCAAAAAAAAACCCAAGCCTGGCTCGGTGGCTCAGCCTGTAATTCTGCGCCTTTGGGAGGCTGAGGTGAGTGGATAGCCTGAGCCCGCGGGTTCGAGACCCGCCTGGGCAAACGAGACCTCATCTCTACAATAAATCAAAAAATTAGCCGGGCGTGGTAGCGCATGCCTGTAGTTCCAGCTCCTTGGAAGGCTGAGGCAGAAGGATCGCCGGAGCCCAACAGGTCGAGGCTGCGGTGGCCGGGAGCGGCCACTGCACTCCAGTCTGGGCGACATAGTGAGACTCCAATTCAAAAAAAACAAAAAAACCCAGAAAATATAGTCATTCATTCACTGACAGTCATTTATTATTTATGTCAAATATTTATCTCTACCACATGCAGCACACGGTCATGATAACAAAACCAAAGGGTTAAAAAAACACTTTATCGGCCAGGCTTGGTGACTCAGCCTGTAATACCGCGCCTTGGGAGGCTGAGATGAGTGGAATGCATGAGCTTGTGGGCTCGAGACCTGCCTGGGCAACTTGGCAAGACCTCATCTCTACAATAAATCAAAAAATCATGGATTGCCTGAGCCCGCGGGTTCGAGACCCGCCTGGGCAAGCGAGACCTCATCTCTACAATAAATCAAAAAATTAGCCGGGCGTGATAGCGCGCGCCTGTAGTTCCAGCTCCTTGGAAGGCTGAGGCGGAAGGATCGCCGGAGCCCAGCAAGTTGAGGCTGCGGTGGCCAGGAGCGGCCACTGCACTCCAGTCTGGACAACAGAGTGAGACTCCAATTCAAAAAAAAAAAAAAAAAAAGATTTCTTTTGTAGCTTAACATGCGATCTATCCAGGAGAATATTCCATGTGCAGCAGAGAAGAATGTGTATTGTGCAGCTTTTGAGTAGAATTTTCTGTAAATATCTGTTAGGTCCATTTGCTCTATGATTCAGTTTAAGTCCAATGTTTCTTTGTTGACATTTTGTCTAGAAGTTTTATCCATTTTTGAAAGTGAGTGTTTCTGTTCCCTACTACTATTGTATTACAGTCTTTTTTTTCTTTAGGCCTGATAATATTTGCTTTATATGTTTGGATACTCTGTTGTTGGGTGCATATATAATTACAATTGTTATGTCTTCTTGTTCAATTGATCCCTTTTCATTATATAATGACTTACTTCACCTCCTTGTTCAGTTTTTGACTTAAAGTTTATTTGATCTGATGTAAGTATGGTGACCATCCTCACTTTTGGTTTTTATTCTCATGGAATATCTTTTTCCATTTCTTCACTTTTAGCTGATGCTTGTCTTTAATGGTGTGGTAAGTCTCTTATAAGCAACATATAGTTGCTTTTTTATTTTTTGGTTTTTTAATACATTCAACCTTTCAACCTCTGTATTTTTTAATTGGAAAATTTAGTCTATCTATATTCAAGTCTACTACTGATAAATGAGTATTCCTGCCAATTTGTAGATTCTTTGTTTCTCTCTTCCTTTCTCATTCACTTCTGTGATTTGGAGATTGTCTGTAGTTTGAAACTTTGTTTCCTTTCTCTTTTTTGTTTGCATACCTGCTGTGATTTATTTCTTAGTGGTTAGCATGGGGCTTACATAAAGGGTCTTGTAGTTATAATAGACTATTGATAAGTAGGTTAACTTTGGTCACGTAAAGATACTCTAGATTTTTCCCTGACACCCAAAATTTATATTTTTGTTGCCTTAATTTACTTTTTTATCCATTATATGTTCTTTATACACTAATTGTTGTTTTTGATCATTTTGGTTTTAGACTTCATACTAGAAGATTGAAAGATTTTCACAGCACCATTACAGTACTGGGTATTATGAATGTTATTATTAATTTATTTATCCTGGTGTGTTTTATACTTCCATATGTTTTCATAATAGTAATGATAGTCCATTTGTTTCCAGTTATAGCACTCTCTCAAGCACTTCTTTTATGGTCAGTCTGCTGGTGATTGTTCAACTTTTGCTTGTCTGAGGTATTTGTTTCTCCCTCATTTCTGAAGAAAAGCTTTGCTGGATATAGTATGCTTGACTAATAGGTTTTTTTTTTTTTCTTTCAGCACTTTCTCTCCTGGTCTGCAAGTTTTCTTGTTAAAAAAAAATCTACTGATTGTCTAATGGAGATTCTCTTATATGTGATTTGATGATTTTCTCTTGCAACTTTTTAAATTCTCTCTGTCTTTGACTTTTATTATAATATGCCTCTGAGAAGATCATTTTGGTCTGAATCGAATTTGGGCTTCTGAACTTTCTGAATCTGAATGTCCATATCACTCCCAATTTGTGGGAAATTTTTTTAGCTGTTATTTTGTTAAATATTATTAAATATCATTTTGATAAATTTTCTGTGTCTTTCTCTAACTCTTTTTTCTCTGGCAGTCTTACAATGTGAATATTTGTTTGCTTAACAGTGTTCATAAGTTCTATAGGCTTTCCTAATTTCTCCCTTATCTCATTTCTTTCTCCCCTTTTACTAGTTTATTTCAAAAGAGCTATCTTCTTTCTTCTGCTTAATCTAGCCTGTTGTTGAAGATCTCAACTGTATTTTTTAAAATCTCATCATAAAATTATTTACCTCCAAGATTTCTGTTTGGTTATTTTTTTATGTTATGTATCCCTTTGTTGAATTTCTCATTTACATTATGAATTGTTTTTATGATTTTATCGGTCTGTCTCTTGATCTTGCTGAGTTTCCTTAAGATTATTATTCTAAATTATTTTTATAGGCATTTCATAAATGTCTTTTTCTTTAGGGTCTGTTATGGTATTCCTTGGGGTTGTCATGGTTATTGTTATTTTTCTTTTTCACATTTCTCATGTTCCTATATTGACATCTGCACATCTAGTGGGATAATCACCTTTTCCAATTTTATGGAGTAGCTTTTGTAGAGAAAGATTCTATTCTTGTACATATCAATTAGATATGATATATTGGCTTTGGTTCTGGGCAGACACAGTAGCATGGTCTTCATATAGTTTCTCCAGCTGAATCTTAATCAACAATGTCTTTGATCGCCTTAGTGACCTCATCTGTGAAAGCTCATGATTTTGCTGGGAGGAGAGATGCTAAAGTGGATGTTGGGCTGGGTATATGTGGATATAGAAAGCCAACAAGCTGTCCATTGGGCTCTCTGGGGAGGCGGTGTCTGCTGCCAGGCTGACTTTTATGCCAGCCTTTAGCACACGTAGGCATGGTTGACTGGGTGACTGTGAGCTGTCTCTTCAGGGAAGCAGGGCTACAGAAGACTGGATACTGGGCTGGGCATACACAGTGTGGTAGGGCCAGGTGGCTCTACAAAAATCTCTTCATGGGACAAGGCAACTACAGGACTGGCTGTCAGGCTAGGTGCAGCCACAGACAGACTCAGAGGGCTGGTCAGCTATGCATCACAGGTACATGTTGGCAAGGTGACCAACTGGCTGTTCAGCAGTCACTCAACTGTGCAGCCCCATCTGTTTTCTGGTAAGGCAGGGAGAGTTGGTGTGCCATGTGTGTTCAGATGGTAAGGTCCTGGTCATTTTGTCTGACCTAGGCTTTGGGCAGCTAGGGTCATGACACTGCAGGCACTTGTGTGAACATGGCAGAATAATGGTGGGATCTCAGGGATGAAAAGAGTTGGTTGCACTAGTCCCTAGGGAAAGACGTACCCTAGTAATTTGTTCAGTTTCAAGATAGCACTGAGCCATAGCAGCTTAGGCTGCAAGGTTAGAGATGCTCAACGAAGAATCCTACTCAAGCAATGCAGCTGCATGAACTCTCAGCTACTCTCCAAACTGGATTTATGGATTGTGAGGACTGGGGGACTCTCCTGTAGCAAGATTGCTGGCATTTTTGGAGGCAATGGGGATTGCTGTGGATCTTCTTTTCTCCATAAGAAGTTCCCCCATGACTTTGAGTCAATGTCAGTGGGGAAGACAGTGTGGCAGAAGCAGGATGCCTCATTTCCCTCTCTATGGTGTTATCCTGGGCTCCTGGGCTCCACAGGGATTTTGCCACTTCCCTGGTTATGTACTTCCTCAGTCACTCCCGTTGAATGTAGTTGTCTATTAATTGTTTTATGTGTGGGGGGAAGGGGAGGAGTATGTGCCAGGTAATTCTAGTCAGACATCTTGCTGATATCCTCTGAAAAATCTTTTTTTTCTATTGTTTTTGATGTTTACATTAGATTGGCACTGAATTTGTGAGTTAATTTGTGTTGAATTGATATGTTTCAACTGGAAGTTTTCCCCACATTTAAAGTGGCATAATTCTCAATTTTTTCAGGTCCTTTTCCTGTCAGCAAAATTTTGTGACTTCCTCCATAAAGTTTCTTTTAGGCCTTTTTCTAAGGACATGTTTTTGTAGGGATTTTAAACACAATTTTTTGCATTAAATTTTTAATTGGTGTCCCCTGGTGCATAGAAAAGATTTGGATTTTTACACAGAGATCTCATGTCAGCTACACTACAGAACTCTGATTGATTTCTTGTTTATCAAGTCATTAGCACAAACACTTTTGAAAAGTAGACTGTTATTGAAAATCCCTGTAACAAAACTGATAAGTGTTAAGCAGGTCTCTCCTGCTGCTTGATTTCTTCACTGTTGTGCTGAGGAATAAGTCATTATTGGCAGGCCCAGGATCCTTTCAGCTTAGCATGAGGGTCAGCATCCTGGGCCCCCTCCCCTTCAGCTCTCACACTGGTTAGCCAGAGTCTGACTCCACTTGGGGAGAAAAAGAGACCTCAGCATGTGGAGATCTGAGGCCCTGCTGGTCTGATCCACAATCACACAGGTGAAGGAATGGAGCCCTGGGAAAGGTAAGTGCCTTCTCAAGTTGCCTGGTGGTAAAGAATATGCTAAGAATGTGCCTAGGTACTTTGACTTCCAGGCATGACACAACCTTGCCTTCCAGTTTGGTCTCCAGGATAACCTGCCAATCAAAACATTCTTTTCAAAAAAAAGATCTTTTTTTCCTACCTTTATTTTCCTCAAAATCAGTGTGGTCTCTTTTCTGATTTTTATCCTGGCCTCTTCATCATCTGCATATCATACCGAGCTAGATTCATAGCTGTCTGTCAGTCTTGTCTGATTTTCCCCTTGAAGATGAGAGGTCCCTTTGTACAAGATGCGCTTTGCTCTTAAGATAATTTTACCATTTTTTATGACTACGTCTCCCCTGTTCCCAACAGGCTCTGGATGGCAAAGGAGATCTTCTATGTCCTCTTTATAATCTAAGCCAATACTGAACCCACTGGGTTTGACGTCAACTACATTGATACCAGAGCAGCATTTCCTGCTGTGTTAGGCTCACAGCTGGTTCTGTTTCCCTCGCTTTAAAAAAAGAAATTGGCAAAGGAACCACAAGACTGCCTGCTTATATCCTACTGTCCATGGAATGCATTTATTTTCAGCCTTCCACAGCCCTAGAGTACTGTCGTTGTACATAAGGCCATCTCTCTACCTCCTCCTGTTGACTAGACTGTGAGTCAGGAACCTTGCCTAGGTATGGGTGCATCCAGTATTACATCAGTCAGGCCTGTGTGTACCTGCATCTTGCAAGGGTACTCACAGGCTCTACATGTCCTCTACACTGGTCTACCTCAATCCAGGTCTATATTAGTCCCTGAGCATCTCTTAGCAGACCAATCAAGGAGAGTAGGGAGAACACATTCATTTCTGATGCCAGAATCTCAAAGCTCATCTGCAGAGTCAAACTTCTTGATGTGTCCACCTATGTGAATCCCCTCCCTTCTCTGTCTCTCTAAGGGAGAACCCAGGCTCTGGCAAGGGAGGCCGAGCCTGCTCACCCAGTACACCCAGCTTACCTTGGCATACCCAGAACTAAACCCTGAGCCTGGCTCTTACAGGGACTCGGTAGTATTTTTAAAATAACATTATATATGACCCCAACATCAGTGTGATCCACTGATTGAGTCTCAACAAAGGGGCAATGACAGTATGCAGTGTCTCCAACTATCACAAAAGATGGTTTTGCAAAAGATGATGACAAATTAGGTCAGATACCTAGACTTGACTCACAGAGCACAGATGACAGGAATAGGGGCAGGTCCAGAGGGTCTACAGCTCACTCAGAAGATAAGACCTAGAGTGGGTGAGGCAACTTAACCCTATGTCCTACTAGCTACCATCAGCGTGGCATAGGTGGGACGCACCTGACTTGTGCACTCCAACTGCCTGGGTCACACAGTGACCCTGCGCTGCCAGTGCTTTGTGCATTAGAGTACCAGGGCTGATGTAACAAAGCTCCATGATCTGGGTGTCTTACACAGCAGAAATCAATTCTCTCACAGTTATGGAGGCTAGAAGTCCAAGATCAAGGTGCCAGCAGGGTTGATTTCTCCTGAGATTGTGAGGAAAAATCTGTTACAGGCCACTTGCCTAATTTCTGGTGGTTTATTGGCTATTTTTGGCATTTAGGAGTTTGTAGAAGCATCACCCTGACTTCTGCCTTCTTTTTCACATGGTAGTCTTCCTGTGTATGTGTGACCCTGCATTCAAGTTTTTCTTTTTATAAGGACACCAGCCACACTGGGTTAGGAACAACCCTAATGACCTCATCTTAATTTTGTGAAAGTTGTCACAATCCAAATGAAGTCACTTGTGTTAAACTCTGACAAATGGAGCCAGGGAAGGCCATGAAGGGAGGGTTTTCACACACATATGCCTGATAATAAGGACTCTCACAAAAGACTCTGCAAAAGACACAACCTTGTACAAAGACCACAACTTCCTTACACAGAAAAATCTTCTGCATGGACACTGGTCTAGCAACTGCCTGGGCAGACTTGGACTGACACCACCCTTGTTACTGATCCTTGCAGCCGAGGATAATTATTTCAAAACAATTTTGTAATCCTCCCCATTTTTCCTTTAAAAACTCTTATCTTCCATTACCTTCCCAAATAAATCCGTAGTATTCCCATTACAATGCTCACTCCTGAATAAATATCATTTTCTTTTAGAGAGCTTCTCTCTGTGTCTGTTATTTAGGTTTGACACCTCAAACATCTGTAAAGATCCCATTTCCAGCAAGGTCACATTCATTGGTACTAGGGGTTAGGATTTTAACATAAAAGCTTTAGGAAGGATGCAGTTCAGCCCACAACAGTCTATGAAATGAAGATAGCATGAGCCTCCAGGGCTGTTAGCAATCAAGGGAGTAGTTTCATCCTAGTGCTGAGAGTTAGTGAGTGCAGACTTCTTTTGTATGGTCATATTTACCAGAACATGGCATGACCTGGACACTGGTCTGAAATTCTAGTGTGCCCACCCTGTGACTTCAGGACCACAGTAGCCTCTGGTTGGTCCCAGTCCTAGATGAATGGATTTTCTACATATGTAAAGTTGGGAGGTTACCTGGCACCCTAGTTAGTTCTGGTTTTCACATTCATGACCCTGTTTCCTTAGCTTGCCCATCCATGTACTTTGTTATAGATGCACTGTGAGGTGTTTATTTAGTCCAGTGACTACATGAGGGCTGGGAGGTCTCATGTTAGGCCCTCACTACTCCATAGCACAAATCCCATGGCTTCCAAAAGTCCAGGATCACCAGCAAGAAAGCAGAGCCAATGTTCAGGCCTGAGCAAGAAAAGCTTAGCTCAAGGCAAGGAGGAGAAGCCCTATGGGAGCTCAATCTAATAGCCTAGCAAGGATCTCAGTGGCCTTGAAGAAGTGAAGTTCCCTGTCTTGGAAAGCTCCACAGATGTAGGCAGGGGCAAGGCAAGAATGTCAACGGAGAAGTCTTCACTATGGAGAATGGACAGGGCACAGTTTGAAAAGAGTAGCTAGGGGTCAGCTGTAAATCACCCTCCAAATGTCCAGCTACCACATCTCAGAGGAGGACAGGAGACCAAAGAAAGGAACTAACTTCCCAGGGCGTGAAGCTAGATGGTAGTGAGGCCCAACAAAAGCAACTCTTTTATGGAGCCTCAAAGCACACAGAGGGCAGCACCCCTGAGGCTTACTCTGTAGCTGATCAAAGGCATCACCTCCAGGGTGCATCATCCCTGGGGGATATCACCTTCAGTGAACATTACTTCTAGGGGAATCACCTCCAGGGACATCACCTCCAGGACCATCAACTCCAGGGGAACATCATCTTAAGGGAGGCATCATCTTCAGGGAGACATCACCTCTAAGGTAGTCTCACCACAAGGGGCATCACTTTCAGGGACATCAACTCTGAGAGGGTACATCACCTCCAGGGTCATCACCTCCAAGGATCTATGTACTCGTTTTCCTTTTGGAATCACTGTTGACCAGGGTTTGAGCCATGTGCTTTGAGGCTCCACAAAAGAGCTGGTTTTAGTTGGACCTCACTACCATCTAGCCCCATGCCCTGGGAAGTCAGTTCCTTTTTCTGGTCTTCTGTCCTCCCCTGAGATGTGGTAGCTGGATGTTTGGAGGGTCACTTCACTAGGGACATCAACTCTGGGAGGGAGACATTACCTCCAGGGACATCATCTCCAGGAACATCAACTCCAGGGGGGAATCACTGTAAGGAAGGGCATCACCTTGAGGGGGACATCACCTCCAAAAGAACATCACCTTCAATGAACATCATCTCCAGGGACACCAGCTCTGAGGTGGGCATCACCTTAAGGGGAGCATCACCTGCAGTAACATCACCTCCAGGGACCTTGCTGGAGTTATTCCATCTAACATAGACCACATACTGCATTCCTCCACAAAATTTGAGAAAACTGTCATTTGCCTTCAAATATCAATAACTTTCTTGTGTTTCAATTTTTCTTATAAATATACCTTGACTTACAATAAAATTGTGCTGTTGTCCTTGACCATGAACTCTGCTCTTTCATAACCTGTAGGCCTTTGAAAGCCCTGCACTGTCTGTAGAAAATATTTGTGCAGAGATAGATGGCTGGAAACAAGGATGAATGTGCTTCTTGGTCTTTCCAATGTGGTTCTGTTTTGTTTCCTCTCTATCTCTCTTCCCCAAGATGTCCCCATGTGTTCCTGCACCTCCTTTCATTGCATCCCTCTGACACTTTCTTGTTCTCTCTGCATCCTTTCACTTCCCCATCTGTTTTCTCTGCCTCACACATCCTCCCCCTTTTCTAATCTCAATTGACAAGCTTCTTTTAGCAACAGCAGCAAGAGTGGTGAGTGTGCCTTTGTCTGCTTCTCTGGAGTCCTGATTGTGAAGACATCTGGACACAGCTGGAGAGAGTAAATGATGGATGCCCTTGTCAGTCTTGATATGGAGACAAGTAATGAGGGGAATAACAAACCCAATTTTTCTGTCTCATCAATACTGGCTTCATGTAAACCTGCATGGGGTGGCATGCCTCAGACCAACTCAAGAAAGGAAAGTCAGGACAAATCCTGTAGAAAAAAGGGTCTTTCCTGGCCTGTTCTTGTACCACACTCCTCGGAGGCGCCTCCTCGAGACCAAGTTGCACCCTGTCTTAGTATATGACTCCGTATTGGCTAATGTTCAGAACTCACATCCACATGATGACCCATTTGGATCCACTTGAAGTGGCCATAAGCTACAGTCAGAGCAAGTACAGTCTTTTGAGGCATACACTGTGTGCTCAAGCATACCAGTGTGGAAAGGGTTAATTAGGTAGATGGATCGTTAGGTAGATTGATAGGTTCTGATTTGGGATAAGAGATCATTGACACAGACATTGCTCCAAAAGAAGAATGAATGCATTGTTGAAAAGTCTTATGTGTGGATAGCTGTTTGACTCCTGGCAAATATTCCTCAACTCTATTTCTTCTTCCCTCCTAGAGATGCCCCATTGAGTCAGGAGGTAGGTGAACAGGCCAATATTCTTAAGGAGAGTGCACTCTTCTGCTAATTTCAGATGATGAGTTATGAGGCTCTTTAGCCATTCTTGAAAATCTCAATCCCCATTTCCAGACACTCATTCTCCAGCCCTCCTTGCAACAAGTGTTGGACCTATGATACCTTCATGCCAAATAAGATGTAAATAGAAGGCCTCATCTTTTCCCAGAAGGAAGAGACTTCTGGGAAAGGTTTTCTCCTTCTAACATGAAATATAGAAGCAAGAGGAGGTTTTCCTGGTGCTACTCTTCTTACTTTGTTTTTTACTGTGGAATGAAGATGTGGTTCCTGAACCAGCGTTGAGGTTGAGAAGTTTTCATAGCAGAAAGATAGAAAAATTCTGACCTCTGATGGCATTACTGGGCTAAAAGACTAATCCTGAAACTATCTAACTTGAAATTCTTGTCAACATCATGATACATATCCTGATGATTCAAATCACATCATTTGATTTTCTGTTATTTGCAGGTGTAAATACCTTAACCAATGTTTCATTTATAAAATAAATTTTTGCACATCAAGTACTACTACTGATACAGGAAGACATTGGAAAGCCAGAACTCCTAGCCCCACTCAGCAGTAACAATGAGTTCTCTCCTCTGGTGTCAACAAAGGCTAAATAGGGAAATTGGACTTCTACCCTCACCCGGCAGTAATAAGTCAGTCTCCCTATTTTACCTGCAAAAGAAGTACCATAGGAAGTTGGCTAAAACAGAAGATTTCAGTAAGATCCAACATTTTCTTAGCATAATGAACAACATATATGGATTTCAATTGCAAGTAACTTGTCATACCAAAACCCATGAAAATCTCCAATGGAATGATATAAGAAAATCAAAATATGCCACTAATGAGATGACATAGCTGTCAGAATTATCTGACAAAGATTTCAAACATTCATCATGAGTGTATTTCAATAAGCAATTACAAATATTCTTGAAATAAATAAAAAATAGAAAGCTTCAGCAAACAAAATGGAAAGTCCCAGCAATGAAATATAAGATACAGAGAATAACCTAATGGAAATTTTAGAACTTAAAAAATATGACAACTAAATGTTTTCAAAAATAAGTAGATAAGCCTAACAGAAAAATGGAAGAAGCAGAAGAATAATAAGTGAACTGGAGGATAAGAGAAGCAGTAATTACCTAATCTAAACAATAGAGAAAAAATGGAATTTAAAATTTTAACCAAATAATTAATCCCAAGTCCTCAGAGATCTGTGAGACTATTACAAAAAAGATCTACCATTTTGTGTCATCAGACCTCAAAAGAGAAAAACAATGGTCAAAAACTTCCCAAATTCAGCAAAAAGATATAAACTTGCAGATTCAAGAGTCTGGACTAACACCAAAATAATCCACACACAGACACATTTTAGTCAAACTTATAAACTCAAGACAAGGGGAAAACAATTTTAAAGCTTCCAGACAGAAATAAAGCATTTTCTATGGAGGAAAACAATTCAAGTAACAGTGTATTTATCATCAGAAACCATAGAGGCCAGAAAAAAATGTGGCAAAACATTTTTATGTACTGAAAGAAAAGAATCATCAACCCAGAGTCCTATATTTGGTAAAAATAACCTTCAGGGATGAAAAGGAAATCAAGACAGTCTCAAATGAAGAAAGAACAAGAGAATTTATTACCAGCAGATGTATCCTAAAATAATGACTAGACAAAATGTTCTAAACAGAAATGAAAAGATAAAAGAAGGAAATTTGGGAGATCAGAAGTGAAAAAAGAATGGATAAGCAAAAAAAAAAATTTAAAAAGAGATAAATACAACAGACTTTCCTTTTCTTCTTGCATTTTCTAAACTATGTTTGGCAATTTAAGCAAGAATTATAAGTCTTTAATATGTTTCTAAATGTATTCAGAGGGAATATTTAAGACAACCATATTGTAAATGGGGAAGGTTAAAGTGAGATGAGGCGTCTATATTTTACTTGAAATAATGACACTAATAGACTGTGATAAGTTATGCTTAAACAATGTAACAACTAAAGCAATTTCCAAAAAAGAATAAATATATACTGGAAAGCACTATAGGTAAATCAAAATGAAATGCTAAAAATGTTCAAGTAGGGGCCACAAAAATTTGAGAAAAAAGACACAGAAACAGAAAACAGAACTGATAGAAAACAGAAACTAAAATGGAGACCATAGCCTTCACATATTAATGACTGTATTAAGTACAAATGATCACAATACACCAATTAAAAGACACTAATTAGAAGAATGGTTAAAAGTTATGACCCAGCTACAAGCTGACTATTTATGTTAATATAATAATATAGAAAATTTGAAAGTAAAATAGTGAAAAAGTTATTAATCAAAGGTAAGCAAGAGTGACTACATAAATATTAGATAAAATTAACTTCAGAGCAAAGAAACTTCCAGAGGCAGAGAGGGACATTATATAATGATAAAAGGTCAATCCATCATGAAAACATAACAGTTCTAAATGTATATGCACCAAAAACAAAGTTGTAAAATATATAAAACAAAAATTGATAAAAGTAAAAGAAATAGACAAACTCTTCATTAGAGTTGGGAGTTTAAAATCTCTCTCTCTCAACTGTTGATAGGAAAACTAAACACAAATTCAGCAAAAATATAGAAGAATTCAAAACATAATTAGCCAATAAGACATAATAAAAATTTGCAAAACACTTCACTCAATCAAAGCAGAATACACATTCTTTTCAAGTGCCCCATGATAACATAGCAAGATAGACCATATCCTGTACCATAAAACAAATTTTACCACATTTAAAAGAATTAATCATGCAGGTTGTGTTCTCTCACAACTCACAACAATGGAATCAAACCAAAGATCAGTAACAAAAAGATAACAGGAAATTCTTCAAGCAATTGAAAACTAAACAACACACTCCAAAATAATACATGGGTTATGAAGGGAGTCTCAAGGGAAATTAAAAAAAATAAAACATTGAATTAAATGATGATAAAAATATAACATACCAGCCAGGCTCGGTGGCTCAGCCTGTAATCCCGCGCCTTGGGAGGCTGAGGTGAGTGGATTGCCTGAGCCGGTGGGTTCAAGACCCGCCTGGGCAACTTGGTGAGACCTCTTCTCTACAATAAATTAAAAAAACAAATAACACCAAAAAAAAAAAAAAAACATACCAAAATGTATGTGGCAGTGCCAAAGCCAACCTGAAAAGAAAATTTATAGCACTAAATGCATACATTAGAAAAGAATGAAAGTACCAAATTAATCATCTAAACTCCTCCTTCAAGAACCTTAAAAAGAGAAGAGCAAAATGACAAACTTGTAAGAAGATTGTGATACATAGAATAATGCTACCTTCAAAGACACTACTTCCTAATTCTCAAAACCTGTGAACATACTAGTTTACATGGCAAAGAGAAGTGATGTTGTCAGACAAAATTAAGGTTGCCATTTGATAACCATAAAATAGAGAAGTTACCCTGGATAATTCATGTGGGCTCAATGGAATCACATGAGTCTGTTCTCACAACTAGAAGAGGGAATTGGAAGAGACAATGAGTGAAATGGCATTGTGAGAAAGACTTAGCCTAAAGTTGATGGTTTTAAAAATGGAGGCAGGGCAACATGCACCAAGGAATATAAGCAACATTTCGAAGCTGAAATAGATTCTCTTTAGGACTTCCAAAAAGGAGTGCATCCTGCTGACACTTTGATTTTAACCCAATGAGATTCATATCAGGCTTCTGACCTACATAACCGTAACATCATAAATTCAGGGGTTTCTTAAAGTCCCTACATTTGTAGTCATTTGTTACATCAGAAAATATAAAATATATTCTGCAATTATACAGGCAATAGTAAAAGGAATATAGGAAATATTAACAGCTAGTAACTTGAAGTTATACAAAGGAATAAAGAACATGAAAATAGTAACTATTAGCAAATTATACAATTTTTTTCTTAATTTTTTTCTTTATAATACAATTGACAATTTAAGGCAAAAATAATAACATTGTAATGTAGAGTTTTTAATATATGTAAAAGTAAAATGAAGAATAATGATAGCACAAAAGATGGGGAGAAGAAATGAAAATATATTTTATAATTTCTTGCAGTATACATAAAGCAGTGTAATATTATCTGAAGGTAGATTGTGTCAATTTAAATATAGATTTTATTTAAACCCTAGATCAATCACTAAAAAAACAATTAGTTCAAATGAAGGCACAAAAAAGAGAGAAATAACACAAAAAATGACAAGATAGTAGATTTCAGAACAATCATGTTTATAATCACCTTAAATATAAATTTTCTAAACACTCTAATTAAAAAGCAGATATTAACAAATTGGATAAGATAATAATCAAATATGTTCTGGTAAAAGTAAAAGTGTAGAAAAGATCTACCAAGTAAATAATATTTCCAAGAAAGCTGGAGTGACTATATTAGTAGCACAAAAAAAATTTCAGAGCAGAGGAAATTGTCATTGAAAAAGAAGAATATGTCATAACTGTAATTTCATAAAAAGATTAAATTATCAAGAAAAGAGAAAAATTGCAAATATTAATATGACTAATAACAGCTTCAAAATTCATAAAATGAAAAGTGAGAAAACTGAAATGAAAAACAGACATATCCACCTTTCAGTCAGAAACTTAACACTTATTTCAAAATAATTAATAAAACAAGGACATAGAAAATCCATGAAGATAAAAAGACCTAGATTAAATATATAAACCAACTGTACTTACTTGACATTTATAGAACACTCCACCCAATGACAGCAGAATACACATCATTTTCAATTGCACATGGAATATTTACCAAGATAAACCACTAAAAACTTTCAATAAACTTAAAAGCATTCATATTATACAAGTATTATTTCTGATCACAAGAAACTTAAACCAGAAATTTATGCCTCTTCAAAAGAATCTGAAAAACCTCAAATATTGGAAAATTAAATTTAAATGTTTTAAATAACCACTAGGTCAAAGAAAAATTAGAAAATATCTTGAACTGAATAAAAATAAAAACACAAAATATCAACATTTATAAAATACCATAAAAACGATAGAGAAAAAATTATGATATTAAATGCATATATAAGTAAAGAAGAAAGGTCTCCACTTAATTATTGAAATCTATGTTCTAAGATTCTTTAAAAAGAGCAAAATTAATTTCCAAGGAAGTATAAGAAAAAAATTCAAAATCAGAACTCAATGGAAATATAACAAAAATAGAGAAAATAAATAAATGAGAAAGCTGATTCTATGTAACAATACATACATTAACATAATAAATGTCTATCTAGATTAAATCTAGAAAAAAAGGAAAGTTACAAATTATATCAGAAGTCGGGGGGACATTACTACAGATCCTACAGATATCAAACACTGGGAATACTATAAGTAACTTTAAGCCAAAAAAATTTAATAACTTAGAGGAAATGGGAAAATTCCTTGAAAGGCACAAACTAACCAAACTTACTTAAGAAGAAATATATAATATAGTTTTATATCTTAATTTGGTGAGGATTTTCCTCCTTTCTTCCCTTCCTTCTGTCCATCTTAATTCCACAAGCTTTGGCGATGTCACTTCTGGTGCTCTCCTCTTTGGAGCTACTCCTAGCCCTGTTTCTCTCTGGTACTCATCTCTGTTTAGGACTACTGCCCAGTGGCTTGGCACCTCTCCTTCCGTCTCCTATCCCTGCTATTCAAGAAACAAGTTTGGGAGTCCTTCATGTTTTGTGAATGTACTCCTAACACTTTCAGGTCAACAAAAGTGTGTTTGAAAGATTGAGTCTTGACAAGTCCCACAGATCCTAGAAATTCACCCAGCTCTTGAGGCCAATGCTGGCTTCTTTTTTGAAATGGTATCCAAAAGAATCCATATCCTCACTCTCACCAAATGCCTCAGTTCTCCCTTTGTACTCTCAGGAGCTCAGGGCTCTTTCTCTGGGTGGCCCAGTCCACTGGTGACCCAAAAAGTTTCATGAGGGTGGGGAAAATGAGTGATAGGGTGGTGAATGTGTCAGTAAATGTGTGGGCATTTATTTAACCCTGCAGGAGACTCTGCAGTGACATCCATCCCATCCTCTGCTGTGGGTTATGCATCCCTCAAGGTCTTGCTCAAATGACTCTTCTGTGCTGCTATTCTTGACCTGTCTTTCCACACCCAGTGTAGTCAACTTTATTGCTCCAATGGCACCTTGCAGCATGGAGTAATCTGCATCAGGATAACGAGAATCTAATTATATAAAATACAAATGTTGCACAGCACAATACTTAGCACACAATAAGTCCTCAACAAGCTCTTGTTTGCTTTTTCTTCACCAAGTTCATCTATATTCAAGGGTATTGTGTATCTTGAGGGCACAATGAGGCTGGTGGGAGAAAGTATTCTAGGAGATGTTTGCCACACAGTGATTCAGAGTGATTTCAACACATCTGTTTTCTCTGCTAATACCATATGTGTGTTTTTTGAGTACATACACATTTTCTTAATAGTCATTATATAAAAAGTAAAGAGAAAAGGTTCAATAAATATTTCTTAGATGTGAAACAAATACGAGGAGAAAGAGAAATTAAGGGAGAAGAAAGGCATTTTGGAAATGGATTTCATCTGGAAAAAAAAATTTATAAAAGGCGGTAAGAAAGAAAAAATATCCTGTTATTTTTAAACAAAAAAGAATTTACTCAACTACAAATGAAAAAAAAACTGGAAAAGGGTTTTGCAAGTCTCCTAGGACCTGACCCAGCTCCTTGGTGGCTGAGCTGAGCCTCTGCCCTGTGCCCCTTGGCTGGAGGGCTGTGTCTGTCACACACTGAGGTAATATAACCTCAGCCCTAGAGGATATCCCTGAGAGGAGCATCACATGGACCATCTGCACCAAGAGGCAAAGGAAAATCTATGAGGCTGAAGGCCTTGTTCTCACTCCAGGAGGCTAGCACACAGAATGATAAGTACTGTGATGATGGGGGTGGAGACAGCACAGAGGAAGGAACGAGAATAACAGTTCCAACATTGCACTCCTATGTGGCTCACGTGCCCCATCTTTCCACCAGCTGTGACTGCTGAAGAGATCTGCTGGCTGGAAGGTGAGACTGGAGGATGCTCTATGCCAACCCCTTCGACACCCTGCCTTCTCTGGACTCAGGCCAGTTGTGCTCAGTGTCCTCTGTGCAGATCCAGCTTGACTGCTACTTCCACACCTTTGCCTCTGCTGTTCCTTCCCCCTTGGTCTTCTCTTCTCCATCTTCTCCAATCCTTCCCCTCCCCCTACTGGATTCTTGTTGCTGTTCTCATTCTTGGAGGCTCCTGGTTCAGTGCTGAGTCGTTTACCAATTTCTGATTTGATGTTGAGTGTCTTGAACATCACACACTGTAATAGTCCATTTTGTGTTACTATAAAGGAATACCTGAGGCTGAGTAATTTATAAAGGAAAGAGATTTATTTTGACTCACATATCCGCATGGTGTTGCCATTTGTCGAGTCCTCAGGAAACTTTTTCTCATGGTGGAAGATGGAGAGGAGGTGGCATGTCACATGGAGAGAGCAGGAGCAAAAGAGAAAAGGGAGGTGCCAGGCTCTTTTAAACAACCAGATATCACTTGAACAAATAGAGTGAAAATTCACTTATTACCATGAGTAATGAGTGGCACCAAGTCATTCATGAGGGATCTAGCCCCTTGACTCAAACACTTAACACTAGACCCTTCCTCCAATAATGGGGAACACATTTCAACATAAGATTTGGAGGGAACAAATACCCAAAATATATCACACACCCTACACATCCTACGTGCCACCCAGTGCATGGAGGGCACTGGGGACGTGGCTGGAGGCCTGACATGCTGCTGCTGCTACATGTTGGTCCATCCTTTCCTTTAGTAGAGAGGTGGGGCGGGGTCTCAGTAGAGGGTTCTGGACCTTTTCTTGCTCGCAGAAATCTACACCGTGGTCCCTGTGTCAAAGGCAGGGCATGGACAAAGGTCTGGCCAGTTCAGGAGTGGGTCCCCAAGTCCAAGGACAATTGGCATGAGAAGAAAGGGTCAAGACACAGAGGGAGGTGGAGGTCAGAGGGAAGGACTCAACTGGAGCAGCTGAAGTGTGCCCAGACGGGGATGGAGAGGGAGTATGGGGAACTGAGGGCTCATGGGGGCCTGGTCCACCGCCAGGGTCAGGGCAGAGCACACTCCCCAGGCTTCTCTCTTGTTCTCTGTCACCTGTTTTTAATCCTGGGATTGGGAATCCTTCATTTACTCTCAGGAAACTGCATTACTTTGCCAGGAAGGAGCTGACTTCCCAGAGATGCCAAAGACACTGCTCCCCATGAGCAAATGCTTCGTACTTGCATTTGCTCATTCTGGGAACAACAGCCCTGAGGTTTGGTCCTCACTTTGAGGGGCTGTAGCCTTCCAGAAAGGATAGCAGTCATCTTGTGGCTGCTCTTGCTTTGCTGTCCTTCCCTGTGTGGCCATAAATGTCCCGTCCTCACTCCCCCCGCTCCTCCTACCACCTGCAGGACAACATTGGGGTACCGATGTCATCCCCACACTGGATAGCCAACACCTGGACAGGCCTACTGTCCTCCTCTCATCATGTCCTATTATCTGGAACACAGGAGGCACACACCTGACTGAGGATAGACTAACAGCAGAATGGGACAAACATCTACCATCAGAGCTAGGGAGAACGTAGACAGCTTCCCTTGCGACAGAGGCAAAGCAACAGTCGCAACCTGTGATATGCTGCTGTAACACACCAGGATGCTCCCCCACTGATAGTGTTTTTCATCATTTTGAGAGATCATCAAATCATTCATTCATTCAGCAGATCTGTATTGTGCTCCTCCTGTGTACAAGGTGATGCCGGAGGCCACAGAGACACAGCAGGGAGGCCAACGAGCAGCCTCCGAGGACCCAATATTCAGGCAAGAGAAGGCATGTCAATTAGCATATGTGAATAGTGGATGTGGCTACATAGTGACTCCTTAAAGGGATGCAGTGCAGAATGAAAAGGTGAGACAGATGAGCAACTGAGGCCAGAGGCCCTGTGCACATAGGGTGGGGCTTGGGGGTGGGGAGAGCCAGCAGAGTCAGCCAGATGGCAGCCAGACCAGTGGAAGAGATGATTGAACTCCCCAACCCCAGCACCCAGGGTCTTGATTTCTGTTTCACCTGATCCCTAGTGTTTCCACGGTCAAACTGTTCTTGTTCCATCAGATATGTGACTGCTTCCATCCTGGCCCCATGGTAACATGATCCTTGTGCAGCCTTGTTTGCTGGTTCCTTTCACGGTCCTGTTCGGGTCAGCTGCCACCTGAGTCACCCTAGCTTAACACTCCTATAGAGTCCTCCAGTACTTGGTGCTTTCAAAGTCATTGGACTTGTGTTTACCCATCAAGGACTCAAAAGGCTCAGGAAAGGGATGCAACCCAGAGTTAGGCCACGTCTGGTCCCTTGTTGGTGCTTGGCAGATGTTTTTAATGAATCTGTTTTATGAATTGAGGAGATGGAGAACCAGAATGTTTTGCGGACTTTTCCAGGGTCATTTGGGGAAGGACCAAGACTATGCCAGGGTCTTTTGCCTTTTAGTAAAGTGATTCTACCTATGATGGCTGAATGTTTGTGCCCCCCACTCATATTCATAGGTTGAAACCTAAACTCCAAGGTGATGGTGTTAGGAGGTGGGGCCTTTGGGAGGTGTTTAGGTCATGAAGCTGGAGTCCTGAGAGTGGGATTAGCTCCCTAGCTCTCTTTCCACTGCTGAGAACACAGTGAAAATGGCATTCTGCAACTGGGAAGAGTGTCCTCCCCAGAATCCAAACAAGCTGGCCCTTAATCTCTGACTTCAGCATCCAGACTAAGAAATAAATGTCTGTTGTTTAAGCCCTCATGTGGGGGACATGGTCATGGCTACTGTGCTGACCGAGACCTCAACTCAGGCCTTCCCGCACACAGCCTTGCCCAGGCACCTGTTGGTATCCACATCATCCCTTTGCTCAGATAGAAAGACCTGAAGTCAGCATCCTGTGTCATAGCTCTGATTGAATCCACCCAGGGATGCTGTTGCCCTACCTCCAAATTATACCCAGAACCCGGCCCTCTCACCATCTCCATAGCCACTGCCAAGTCCAAACCACCATTGCGGTTCACCTAGTGCTTGTCTAGACAAAAGCAACTCGTTCTAGTCAGTCCCTGCTCCAGCAGTCAATCACACTGCAAGCAGAGCCAGAGCCTCCACCCCTAACCCCACAGGCCCCCAGCACTACACCCAACTTCCTCAGGACCTGGCTCAGCTCCCAAGACCTAGCTCACTCCAACCCAGACACTGCCTGATGGGTTAACTCACCTCCTCCAGTCTGATACTGCTTGTCCCTCTTCTACTGGGGCCGCACTGAGGCCCTTGAATAGATGCAGCCTCACCCCTCCCCTATCCGTCCCTCTTTCCCATCACCCAGCTCAGCCTCCAGAGAACTCACCTTGGGCATGTGTCTGCTCCCTCACATTGGTCTCTGTGCATGTCCCTTATGACAATCTGGAAGACAGCCGGGCATTTAGAGGGAGCTCAATGAATGCCTGTCACAGATGGCACAGGACTCAGAGGGGGCATTTCCTGCACTGACATCAGCTGGCACTCAGGAACAGGGAGGAAGAAAAGAGAATTTCACAGAAGCTCTCAGTCTTAAATCGATTTTTCCTTCCTCCCTTCACCTTGCTCTCTTTCCTTAAAAAACAGATGTGATAGTTCCATGGCCCTTGAGTGACGCAGCACAGGATGATCACTGCACTGGGCATCTGTAGCTGTGGAGTTCAAACCTCCTGCTCAGCAAGACCTCTGGTCATTTCTGGTTTCCCCAGATGTGTGGGGTCCACGATTGGCCTGTCTAGCACTCCCGCCTTTGCTATCTGTAGCTGTGCTGTGGTAAACCTTTCAGCAGGGCTGGTCCCTGGAACTAAGAGGGGCAGCAAAGGTCTGTGATGTGCCAGGTCACTCCAGTCCTGAGAATGTGGTGCCAGCCAGCAGCAGTGCTGCCAGGGCACCTGAGGACATGGACTGCCAGCCGGATGGTGCTGTGGATGGTGACTGTCAACCTGTTTGTTAGATCTGAATAGGTTCACATGGAGGCAAACTGGCCCCTAGAGTGTCTGCTCTTCTGGGGGGAAGACAACACATTTTGAGAAGCTCAGTCTCATTGAAAATACACTTGCAAGCCACGTGCTACCTTCCAGAAAGGCCAGGTTAGAGAACCCAGCATTGAAATATGAAAACTGGAGGCTACCAATAAGGAGCCAGAGAGACCCAGCTGGCTCCTTCGGCATAAACTACATGTTTTCCAGAAATCAGCAAAAGAAGACAATTCTGCACACTTAAAACAACTCTCACTGATGGCTGACATTTCCAGAAAGATCCAGTCTGATGAGACCCATCGGAATCAAGTAACTGACACCATAGCCTCCTCAAAGATCTGTCGGAGGATGAGAAACAGTATTGAGCAGCTCAACAAGATGCTTTGGAAGAAAATTCCATCTTCAGGGAAGCTGGAGCTGCTTTCACAAGATGCCAAACATGAGGAGAGTGAGTATACTTGTTCTACAGCAGAAAGAACATTAGAAACCTTTATAGAGGAGAGAGTGAGCCCCTGACATGAGAGACTGAGGACTGACTGTGTAGATGGGGATGGGAGCTTGGGACTGGATGGAAGAAATCATGGAAACAGAGACCACATGGAAGATGGAGGTTCTGAAGACACCACTGGAGGAGCTAAGTTAAATACCTATTTTAAAACTCTTGAAGAATAAAGAATTAATGGCAAAAGATAAAACCAATGCCCTTGAAGATCGCATGGGAAATCCTCATACTTCTGCCTGCTTTGCAGAAATCAGAAAATCGCCATCAAAATGGAGGGATCCAGCTCCTGGGAGATCTCATAGCCCTGCCACCTGCACCAAGAAATAAGAAGAGATCTGATGTAGAGGGCTTACCTGGTAAGGGTGGAAGAGAATCTTTCCAGAGCACATGGCAAGATAAGCCACAGAGGCAAAGAACTGGATGCCTATAAGGCACAAGTCAGAGTTCCTTCAGAAGCTCTGGAAAGGATCACTGTTGTGGACGGTAGCTTATTCTTCATTCAAGAAAATCTAATGCTAATGGATTGAATGCTCTTCTGGCTGAGAGGCATCTGCACAGCCTGAGAGAAGAGGATGTACACTTGAGATACATTATGGAGGGAGGATTTAGAGATTTCCAGAACATCCTTATGTCTCTGATAATGTGTGAGGGACATTGACAGAGGCCGATCAGGCTGACCAGAGGATCAGGAGCACCAGACCATGACAGGTAGTGGTCCAGGGACCAGGGTGGACAGACACCCCCCTTCCAGGATCACGCCTAGGAGCCAAAGCCTCCACTGGGTCACCCCAGACTAACTCAGTGGCTACACCAGTGCAGCTAGGCCACTTGATCCAACCCTCCTGTGGGATCCAGGTGCTTCTGGGCAGCCTCAATCCAATTCTCCCCTTGGCCACCTTGATCAAACCCTTCCATGGGGTCAAAGTGTCTCTGGGGCTGCCTTGATGCAACCCTTCCACAGAATCAGGGTACACCCCAGACCACCCTGATCCAACTTTCCTACAGGATCAGCATGCCACTGACCTGGCTCCATCGTCTCATGTCCTCATTCTCTTGTTAGACATCAGAGGGTCCCAGGGGCAGTTCCTCAGAAGAGGACTCTGTCCTTCCTCTGATTCCATAAAGGAATTCAGCAGAATTCAGTCACCTCTGAGTGACCCCACCTTCTAAGAGCCCACTTCTGAAGATCCAGGACCACAGCAAGATGCTTTTCTCTCTACTAAAATAATTTTGATTTTTTTCTTTTAGTTTAATTTCTATTAAGTGATTATTCAATAGTTCAATGGAAGCTGCTTATAATTCTTAGATAATGTTGTATGACTGCAGAGTATTTAAACAACTCATTTATTAGTTACTTACATTGCATCCTATTTATAAGTAGTGTAATCGCAGTATCTTTGTTATTGCTAATAAACTCACTAAAATAACACAGAAACACAGCCGGCATTTTGTCTTCTAAAATAAATTTGATTTTTTTCCCTCTTTTGGTTTTATTGCTATTATGTAAGTGATTACACAATATCTCAAATGGAGACTTAATAAGATTATGATTTTTAGGATACTGTTTTATAAATGTATATTATATAAATGTGTGTGTGAATCATTACTAAATTGTCACATCTTATTTGATTTCCAGACAGTGCAAGTAGAATATTTTTGTCACTGTGATTTAGAGAGTGTCGCCTATTGATCCAGAAACCCAATTTTCGTCTCTCTTATGAGCTAATATTGAATTTTCTCTCATTTGGTTGCACTGCTGTGGTTAAGTGATTACACAATTGCTCAAATTGAAGCTGGAGAGAATTCTAGTTCTTAGAATAGCGATTTATAAATGAGGCTAATTTGGAAGAACATTTCTTGAGTGTACTGTTTCCTTTCCTTCTGTTCTGGAAAGACCTGGGAAGGACAGTGAAACAACGCAGAGTGCTGTCTTTGTGGGGCTGTTTTGGGTGTGGTCAGCTACTAAGTTCCCCGTAACAGGAACTTCAGTGAGGGTTTTAGATAAGCCATCTCACACCTAGAGAGATTTAAAAGAACAGTTTTCTTCTATGGACCAAGAGATGGATTTACTCTATAGTTATAAGACTAATATGTTCATCTCATTAAATTTTGGTTAAAAAAAGTTTGGGAAAAAGTTTCACTCAGTTTCACCAGGATGTTAACCTGCCTTGTCTCCCTTGGCAATCTTGCAGCCAGAGTGAACTTTAAAAAACATAAGCGAGAGCACACGACCCCACTGCTCAAAGCCCCCAGTGCCTCCAAATTCCTCTGAGACTCAAGTCTACGCTCCCACCTACCTGTCCACAAGGGTGTACAGATGGCCCCGGTCTTTGCCTGACTCTGCCTGGGCCCTCCTATCTGGTTGTGGAAACTTCTCCCTCTCCATCAACCTGTCATTCTCTTCTGCCTCAGGCTTGTCACCAGCCTTTTCCTCTGCCAAGAACGCCTTTCCAGCAGGTGTATGGCTGCCTTCTCCTCACTGTTTCGCTTCAGACTCAGGTCTTCTCTAAGTGGCCTGTCCAGACCACTCCAGCTGTGTAGCTGTGTTCCCTCCATTCCTTGCTGTTCCCCTGCCCTAGTTACAGCCCCAGTGCACTCAGTTCCCATGTCATTTTATCTCCCATCTGTTCCCTTTGTATTGCCTGCATGGCCCACTGAAATGCAAGCTCCTCTTCTTTCCCACTGACCCCTCTCTTGTCTAACACATCAAGGATTTGGGGAATGGAGGGATGAACAAGCAAATCCAGGGAAGGCCCTTGAGCTCTCAGACCTGCCCCAACCCGAGAGTTTGGCTCTCCAGGCCTCCCACACGGGTCCCTCACACTGCATACCTCCTTGGAGCCTACCTTGGACCCAGGTGCTCCTCATTGTCAGCATGTTCCCTGAGGACCCTGGACTGTCCTAGATTCTGCTCCACCCTCTTGTCTGGGTTCTGTCCATGGCAGTGAGTTTCAGGCCTTCACACCGATGGAGGTCGTAAACACTGCCACAGAAGCCCAAGGTTGCAGAAAAAGAGGAAAGAAATGCCAGGGCAAAAGAACTGTCCACCACCCAGTGTTGAGCAGCCAGGAGTGTGAGTGCTTTAGTTGGAGGAAAAGCCGCTGGACCTTGAAGACCCAAGTCATCTTACCAGCTTGAACAGTCCCCAGCAGAGAAGCAGAAACATACAGACACGAAACTATGGATATGGGGTCAACAACTCACAAAACGCAGGGTTCAACACAAATTCCACACCACCTTCTGCTTTGTCCCAGTTCATCCTCTTATGGCAACTCTCCAGGGCAGGCGTTACATTCAGAGATGGGGAAACCAAGGCCCCAAATCATGTTATTTAGAAGATGGTTGACAGCACAGAAATGAAACTCAGCTGTGCCACCTTCCAGCCGTGCACCTTTGCACATGATATTTAATCCTTGGTCCCTTGATGTCCTCGTCTATAAGATAGATGAGGGTTGTTGCACAGGCTAAATGGGATAAATTTATGTGATGCTCCCAGCATGGGGTAAGCACCCCAGGAGAGTTGTCATCTCATCACCACCTGCTAAGTTAATGACATTGAATCTGAGACCTCTGCCCCCAATCCCTCTCAGTTTCCAGACTCTGAAAAACTATTTTGCCTGGGTTTGATTGGCTGATTGCTTCAAAATGTTCAGAGTACAAGGACCCTTCGCAGAGGGAAATGGTAAACATCATTCACTGAGAGGGGGGTTCCCAACATACATGAACTGGCATCAGCTGGAACCAGGTGTGTGCAGGTCTGAGGCATCTGATCATCCTTTCAAGAGGCAGATCAAGACACAGATGGGCACAGGCCGAGGAGGGGTTTAGTGGCAAAGCCTCCAGTGCTGATGGCAGGAAAAACCCTGGAAAAGGGGGAGTGGAAAGTGTGACTATCACTTGGCAATCTCAACTGGAACCTCAAGAGGATTCTTTCTGGAAGTTGGAAAAACACTTTGGAGGTTTTAGAGCTCACTATAAGAATACATGTGAGAGGATGGCCAAGGAATTGAAGGAAAAAAAAAGCCCAAAGTCATTCCTGCTGTAAATGCAGCTAGGACTGCTCTGTGCCTGTGTGAGTAGCTCATTTCACCATCTGGGACCGCCATCACTTGAGCTGGAGATGCTTCTCACATCCAGTGCGAGCTTGTTTTCTGCCTTACCTCTGGCCATTGGTGAAGTACAGAACTCCATGGAGATGACAGGCTCATTTATTTGACCTTGCAACCCTTCTAGGAGCAAAAAGTAAACTTTCAAACATAGTGACCAGGTTTCAACCTGGGCCAGGTGTGGTGGCTCATGTCTGTAATTCCCAGCACTTTGGGAGGGAGAAGAGGGGAGATAACTTGAGGACAGGAATTTGAAACCAGCCTGTCAACAAAATAAGACTCTATCTCTACAAAAAAAAAAGCCAAAAGATTAAGTCTTGTATGACTCTATCTTTTTCAAAATATATGTCAATATCTCTGCTTCTGGCTGAGATGGAATAAGAAGAACTAGAGTTAGTCTCCTATCTGAACCAACAAAAAAAATGAACCAAACATAGAAAAGAATGCCTTCTGAGACTCTTGACATGGGAAAATGAAGGACATTATGCTTGAGAGACAGAAAACAAAGATGAGCTGGGATTTGTCAATGCCCTACTTACTACCCGGAGGATGTCCAGCCTTGAATTGGAGTTTGGAGGACTCCTGGAGTTGAGAATGTAGAGTCTGATGTCTGGAAAGGAGCTGGAATTTATAAGACAGAGAACTAGAAAAGAAAGAGCTACACAGAGATAAACACCAGATTCTATGGAGGGAGCCCCTCACATGCCTATTAATGACTGGGTATGTATGGGGAAACTAATATTTATAAAAATAGAAAAATAATTAACTTCCAACAAGGTAAGATTCACAATGTCTGAATCAAATTAAAAATTACCAGGCATGCCAGAAAGAAAGAAAATTTGATCCATTATGATGAGAAAACTCAATTGAACCTGACAGTGGCACACGTGATAACGTTGGCAGACAAGGACATTGAGGCAGCTGTTATGACTTTGCTCTGTATATCCATGGAGAAGAATGATAGCTCATGTTAAATAGAGCATTAAAGACATTAGAAAGATCCAAATCACAATTATAGAAATAAAAACTGCAGTGTCTGATATGGAAAATACAAGAGACACGATTCATAAGATTTGACTGTACAGGTGAAAAGACTACTACACTTAAAGTCAGCAACATAACCCATCCAAAATGACAAAGAGTTGCTTAAAAAACAAAAAATAAACAAAGAAAGGAGTACATACTGTGTGTTTTCACTGATATAAAATTCTTGGATACGCAAACTAACGGATGGTGACAGAAAGATGGACCATGGGGTGGGAGGAAGGGGTTTCAGAGGAGTATGGGGAAGATTTCCTCTTGATGGTGGTGTAAACACATGTCAAACTTACCAAACTGCAATTTTAGTGTATGTGGTTTATTGCATGTCAATTATAGCTTAATAAAGCTGATATATAGAGAGCGTGAAAATTATATGGCGAACATATTTGGAAGTCTATTCAGCAAAATATTAACAATAGTCATGTCTAAATGGATTCATTATTAGTAGTTTTCACTTTCTTTCTTTTGCTGTCTGATGTTTCTAATTCTAGTACCATGGATTTGCATTTTTGGGGTCATAGTTATCCATTGTTGTGTAATAAATTATCAGCTTAGTCAACACTCATTTCCTAGCTTACAGTTTTATAGGTCAGAAGTTCAGCACAGCATAGCTGGGCTCTCTGCTTAGTTAGGGTCTCACAAGCCAACATTAAGATGTGGCAGGGCTACCTTTCTTTTGAGGATTTTGGGGAACATCTCCTGTTCGGCTCATTTGGATCACTGGTCGTTCATTTTCTTTTGTCTGCATGACTGAGGTGCTGTCAGCTGGAGCTTCTCTTTGCTTGTGGAGGCTGCCTGCACTTCCCCTTAGGCCCTGTGGTTTGCCACATGACCTTTTAAGCAGGCCACAGCATGGCTTCCTCTAGGCCAGCAAGAACATACATCTCTGACATCTCTCATTTTCTCTGTCTCTGACTCTTGATTCAGACATGAGGGCTCATGTAATTTAGGTCAGGCCACCCAAGCAATCTCCCTTTTGATTAACTCAAAGTCAGCTGATTAGTAACCTTAATTACATTTGAGAAAATCCTCTTTGCCATGTAATGTATTCATAGGTTCTACCCACAGGGATGAAATTATTCAAGGCATGTACAGCAAGGGGTAGAAATCCTCAGGCCATTTTAGAATTCTGCCTGCTATAGATTTGTAAAAAGATTAAATTTTCTGCAAGATAAAAGGGAGGTCACTCTGATCTGCATTTTTATTCAGGAATTGAGAACTAATTGAAACCCATGAGGCAGAACTTGTGAAAGGGGAGACAGTACAGAGAACAGCTGATTAGTGAAAAGGTATACTTTCTGCTATGAGGAGACATTTTTCTTCCATTTCAAAGGTGGTTGTGAAGTTATACATACAAGAGCAGCAGCAGCACCCATGCAACACTGGTTTCCAGTGGTGGGGCTTTGAGAGCCAGGAGCCCCTGCTGTTCTTGCCCACATTTCCACACTCCTCTGCCACTACCACCTGGGGGTTTCCTGGGGCTCCTGTACCTTCTGAGCCAAACACCAGCTCTCACCAAGTTACAACTCCCAGCACAGACAGAGTATCTTAGAGAGACAGTAAACTTTTTAAGGCCTAGCTCTGGGCTGTCAAAACACAAATCCTTCTGAAAGCCAGCACATTTCAGTGTTTTACACTGGAACTTTGTCATGTCACTGTTTGTTAAGAGAGCAGAGTCCACCCTGCACACTGAAGGGGCAGTTTCTACCACACTAGCAAGAGAACATTAGAATGTTCTCCCACAGGACCTTCCCAAAGCACACACCAACAACCCCCAAATGCCCATGGGAAGAGGGACCTTCAGGTCACACAACTCACCCCCACTGAGGCTTGGAGAGGGACAGTGACTCATCATGCCACACTGTTCTTCTCTGCTTTTCACTGGTTACTGCCTAGCACCCACCACGGTGTCTAAGCACTTCTGGAGCATGAATTCCATGCTCCATCCTCTCTGCAATACTAGCTCATGATGGTCATGGATACTGAATTAATGGTCAGTTATTAACGATAATATATCTCACCTGCAGTGTGCTTTGCAGCTTCCAAAGTATTCTCTAAGGATGTACTTTCCAAGATCAAAGCAAGAGGACCAAAAGCTTGGGGCCTGATGCTTTCCCAATGACACTCCTATTCCAACCAGACACAGAACCCACTAGAAACATCATCCTAAATACCAGCAGAGGTGTCCTAACTTACAGGACCCTGTCTTGTAAATTCTACACAGGGACCTGCTTAGAGACCCAGAGAGCAACCCTGATGCCACTCCAGGTTCCGCTGACCCTCTCACCACCATCTGGGACACCCTCCCTGTGACCCTACATCCTAGAGGTCAGGGATTAGCTCATTCCTCCTTGTATGTCCAGATTCTACCCATACTAGCACAATGCATCTTTGTGGGATAAATGCCAGGAGGAATGAGAACACTTCTAAAACTCAAAGATTATTGAAACAGAAATGACTGGAAAGAGAAGCAGGTGAGCCGATAAAATGAGGAGAGGCTTTACCGTCTCACTGAAAACTTGGAGTGTTGCCAGCAAGACCCGAAGTTTTGCCTGGCTTAGACCTCCAGGGAAGTCCTGCCCTACTGTCGCTGGCTGCCTGGCCTAGGGAGGCTTGCACTGGAGGGTCTAGGGGGTCTCTCCAGGACCGTGATTCTGTGATTGGAGAGCTCTGTTCTTGTCTTCAACAGTTGTGTGTGTGTGTGTGTTTAATGCACATTTTTCTAATAAAGTCTCTCGTTTTCTTTCTTCTTAAACCCAGTGGTACAAAAACCCAGGGGGGTGAGATTATATCTCTGTTTGTTTTGGTAGATTGAACATTTTCTTTCCTTGTTCAACATTTTTCAGATTTCTGGGGATTGTTTTCCACCTCTTGATGTTATCTGGGCCCTGGCCAACAGAAACACACACAGTCTGCCTGTGGCTGAGGGCGGAGTGCGGAAGCGGGGGGCTAAACTTTTTGTTAAATTTAGCTTCTCTTGGGTAGATTTATCTCCATTAATCATAACCAAGTGGAGTTGCTGGAAACAGTGTACAGCCTGACTTCCCTCAATCCAGCCCCCCTGTGTGAATAAGTGCTTCCATCCCAGAGAGAATTTCCTAGAGTGAATGCCAACACTCTCCCTAAACAGCCACGCAAGCCACAGCAAACAAGCACAAACAAAAGAGAAAGGCAGCGGGCACAGAAGTGGAGAGCTCAACCCAGTTCATTTGGAAGATTTCAGAACAAAGAGGGAAAGGAAAACATGGGGCTGTCTCAGATCCCTGTGTGTGGTGGCCTGAATGGGTGATGGAGACACTGCCCAGCTGTGGGCACCTGCACTGGGAGGGCACCCTGCCACAGATCTCCTGGGAAAGTCTCACAGCCTCAAGGCACAGGGAGTGGTGGAGAGGCTCCCTGAAGTTCTAGTCAGGTGAACTCTTGGCCATGGACACACAGGTGAGTGATGCTTGCCTGCTGCACTTATCTATATGTATGAAATACTTGGGAACTAGAAAAGAAATGAAATCATGAGTCCTGAGATCCATATCTGGCCCATGGAACAGGCCATCCTCATCTTAACAAAGTAGACACTAAAGTCACTGTTGATTAAAAGCATAAGGATGAGTGGAAAAGACATCAGATCCCAGCGGGTGTTCCATTTAGTGGTAGCTTCAAAAGATGTTTGTGGCATCTAGGTGGCAGATGTGCTCCTTCTCCAGGGCCCATCTGGAAGGGACACGTCCAGAAAGGAAGACTGAAGAACTTCAAGGAGTGGTGGGCATGACCAGAGAGACAAAGGAACTGTGATGGCTTTTCTGGGTACATCATTCAACCACTATTTCTGGAGGGTCTGCCCTGACCTAGGCACAGTTCCAGAGGCTGGGGGACAGTGATATAGCCTTGACTCCATGTGCCGGCATTCCAATAAGGGGCTGTGACCTGGGGCTGGGTGTTGGAGAGCAACCGGACAGAAGGACCAGGGTTCTAATCAGGCAAGAGCTCCCTGTCATCTGCAGGATTTAAGCAAAGGCTGGGAGTTAGCTGGAAGAGGGTAGAAGGTGGCTCTTCTAACCTGGGAGCCCACACTCTATAGTTTGGACCACTGAGGAGTCTCAGGTCCAGGCAACACGGCTCTTATCTAAGCTCTGCATTCCACACTCTCTAGAGGAACACAGAGGGGCAAGATATGACAAGGGCTGGTGGGCGGTTCATGAAGTGTTCGGGGGGTTGGGGAGACTGAGGTAGATTCTGCTCACAGCTTGGGGCCTTATCTGAGGAGCAGGTGCTGCTGGTTGACACCAGGCACCACCAACCTGCCCCATAACTGGCATCAGTATCCCTCTCAAATGACATTGTTCTGAGGTGCACATCCCCATGCTGAGCCTCAGTTTTCTCAGCTGCAGAAGGAACAGATAGATGAGAAGATCTCTAAGACTCTGCTCCTTGGACTGTGACTTCATGAAAAACACACATGGCACATGTATGACAGGTATAGGACTAGCGCACCCTGTATGTGGCATCTAGATTAGCCCCTCTGGTATCCCAGGGCCTTCTGATAGACCCTTCTATGTGCAACCAGGATCAGCAGCTGAATGAGACAGAGTTCTGAGGACTGGCAGAGGCTCGGCCCTCCACAGGGTGTAAGGCTAGTGAAGTGCGACAACTGACTAAGGTATCTCCCACCGCTGCAGCCGCTTTCTGTTAGGCCCGTCCATCTTTGGTTGCCAGCCCTGAAACAGGAGTATCTGAGGTGTGAAGCACCCCCTATCCCATCACTTTTACTGTTTAATTTGCCAGGGCAACCTGTTTGCATGGGAGCCCAACCCCCTCTGCAACCTTTCTGAGAGCTGGGCACAAGATCCCACTTAAGGTCTCAACCACACTGAGGTGGCGGCCACACTATGGTTAAGGCAGAATGCTCAACACGAGGACAACATGAATGCATGTTGGAGATTAGAAAATCCTGTTTTGCATGGTCATCAGGGCTGAGCAGAGAGGTGGTGTTAACATGAAGGAAACTTTACAAGATTTCCAAGATGATCACCAACCAGCCATCCAACCAGGCTGTAAAAACCGACTACTGTGCTAAATGGAAGAATTTACCCCCAAAGGAACAGATGCCACCTTTCACCTCCCTGAGCAAAGTCACCAGGAGTGAGAGGCATTGCCATGAGCAAAGGGAATTAAGCATAAATAGCCTCATTTCATCATTAAATAGCAAGAAAGGAGATTCAAGGAGGCCACGTCCAGACTCAGAGGTCCCATGGTGGTAGAACCCAGTGTCAGTGCAGTGGATGCAGTTGATACTCCATGTGTCCAGTTCTTTCTCTCAGGCACACAGAGACTGAGTCCCTCCCCACCGGCCTCTCTGCCAACAGAATTGCTATGTCACTACCTCTGGACACTGGACTATGGAAAGAAGAAGCTCATGTGACTTCTAGAAGGAAGCACCCAGGAGCCAGAGCTCTTTCTCTAGCTGTCTCTTTCCACCTTAATGATCATCTTTCCAGAGGAAGGAGTGGAGGAGGCAAAGCCTGAGGCATCTAGGCCTCCATGCGGGGACAGGTATTTAAGAGACTTGGCTGGACCAGCAGTGGACATTGTGGGCCTGCAAATAAACACTTTTTGCTAAGGTACTTAGATCTGGAGAGTATGTATGACTCTGTTTTGTTACTGTGGGCATGTGTCTGGCCCAGTCTGGGTTTGTTCCCAGGTTGGTGATAAGTTAGTGGCTCCAGACTCAGACGGGCCTAACCTGCTCTGAGTCCCGCTTCTCACTGACCGTATGACTTCAAGAAAACACCTCATCTTCATGAGCCAAGGTTAGTCCTTCTGAAAAGTGAGGTAATGATGCCTAGTCTAAGAGAAGCTGTGAAAACCAAATGAGAAAACATCTACAAGGGAGCCCAAGGCTTATAAACATGTACCTTCATACCAGTGATTTACATATGGGTACAGATTTATCTATGGATAAAGATTTACCTATGGTAAAGAAACATTTAAAGTGCATAGACTGGGAATCAGACAAGATTACCCAGGTGGCAGGGCCGAGATTCAAAGTATGTGACTGGGATAAGTTTCTCTCCCTCTCTAAGCCCCAATTTTTATCATCTGTAAATGGAGATAATGATATATCTACCTCAGTAAATGAGATAAAGCTCCTAGTGTCATTGGTCACACAGTAAATAAATAGGTGTTAGGATGATGGGGAAGACCACTTACTGCATGACAGCAAGAAGAGTTCCATAGACCCTACTACCTAGAGAAGCTGGTGAAAACTATTTTTTTTAAATCTATCATTTAAAGTCTCTGGAAATTGTCCTAAGAGCATGCAGTAAATGAAGGAACACCTATTCAAGAAAATTCACTGACACTGGGTTAAAAAGGCAAAGATCTGTGGTATCTAAACCAAGACTACACCCTCCCACTTGGCAGGATGAAACTTCACTTCAGACTGGTCTAGCCGAAAACACGGGGCTCCCTCTCCTCCCTGCCCAGAGTTGGTGGTCCATCTTCTTGGGAGAGGTGGATTTCTCATTTCTCATACTACCTCCTGCTGACTATTGCTGAGATTAAGTTCTAGGCAAGGGTGGCTGAGAGGTGGGGGCTAGATAGGGGCTCCCTTCTTGCACCCCATCACTACGGAAACAGAGTCTTTATCTTGAATGTAGAACTACTGAGAATGTTGGGGCTTCCACTGCCTTTGCCCATTTCATGGAGCAAAGTTTAGTTTCCACAAAGAGAGAGGTGTATTGAGGCAACCTGAGGCTTCTGCTCCCCCATCTATAGTGTGCTCGGCTCCTAGAGTGGGGGATGTCCCTCAGAGAGAAACTTGCCATTGTGCCCACCCCTGACTGGCCTGGCTCAAGGATTTGCTCAGGGGAAGAAGCAAGAAGAAGCAAGAGAGCTCTGACTCACTTCCAAAAAGAGTTGAATTAATTTGCAACAAAGTATGGAGAGGTTCAAGCCTAAGGGTGCTCTTCACAGTGGAGACTGTGTTGAAAGGCAATTGCCAGAAGATTGATAGGTTTATTAGAGATATATGCTAAACTGTAGGCTGGCTAGTTTTACGGAGAAAGATGGGAAAAGAGAGTTGAAAAGAGCACTCCTGGGATCAGAACAAATTGTAAACATTGCCTTCAGAAACTATTCCTTCAAAGGAGACAGAATTTGATTGGATCAGTTTGAGGTAACAATTTATGCCCCAGAACATTGTTGAAAAAATAGAGCAATAAACCCGCATGATGGGAAGCTTAACAATAGGGTGTGCTCAAGGGAAGAGATAACCAAAGAGAGTCCTGTCAAAATCACTGTCATCTCAGGGTGAATGTTTGCATGTGCAAGGCTGCACACTATGAGGAACACCACCAGAGGCTTCACACTGCAGGTGTGAAATAAACTTTTCCTAAAATAATCCAGTCATTCACTAGACAAATTTTTAAAAATAACAATAACAGGCCCTGGAAAGGAGTCAGGAGTGGGAGGAACCAGTACCCAGATTTGTTATGATATATTATATAAAATGTACAATTTCCAACAAAAAAAAAATCACAAAGCATAAAAAGCAACAGGAAAGCAGGACCCAGGCACCAGAAAAAAAAAAGAGGCAACAGAAACTGCCTGTGAGAGTGACCAGATGTTGAATTTAACAACGACTTCAAAGTAGTGATTATAAACATGCTCAAGGAACTAAAAAGAAATCTTGGCTAAAGAAGAAAATGAAGGTATGCAGACAACGTTTCATCAAATAGAAAATATCAATAAAGAGATAGAAATTATTTTAAAGAGAACCTAATGGAAATTCTGGAGATGAAAAGTACAAAAACTGAAGTAAAAAAGTTCACTAGAGGGGCTCAACAGTATATTTGAACTGATAGAAGAAGAAAGAATCAGCAAATTTGAAGATAGATGTATAGATATTAGCAATATGAGGAACAAAGAGAGAAAAGACTGAAGAGTGAACAGATTCTCAGAGAAATGTGTAAGACTGTTAAGTGCACCAACATATGTGCCATAAGAGTACCAGAAACTGGGAGGGGATAGGGAGGAGGGAGGGAGGGAGGGAGAGAGAGAGAGAGAGAGAGAGAGAGAGAGAAAGGATGTAGGGTGTAGGGGAAAGAGAGAGACAGAGACCAAAAGCGCAAGTTTCTCAAACTACTAGATCAGAAACAAGATGAGGGAACATTATTAACAATCTTACAGAA
>CAUYQG010244979.1:0-33954 GCA_963574415.1 Tarsius wallacei
CCCCCCTGAATCAAACTGAACTAACCACACTTCTATAATAAAATGGTTACTTAAATTTTCTTTAATCTATATAAACTATTTTCTAAAACCTATATCTATAAATTTCTAAAATCACATCAAGAGAACCTGTGACTTGCACTAAGGCTCCTCAATGTGACTCAAAGTTAAACTTAAATTGTTTAAAAGCAAAAACCATAAACCATGGAAAATGGGAACAGTAGACTCCCAAGTTTAGCTGTATACGTTCTGGTCTCAGAGTTTTCTGTTAGAGCCAGCAGGAGCCTTTCCTGGTTGCAGTGCCAAGTGGAAAAGGAGGGAGGGAATGGGGTCAACAGCTCCCAAACACATCCTAGTGGTCTAGGGGTCAACGGCCTTTCCTGATCCCTAACACTCAGTGGGCCTCCATGGCCGGATCCCAACAATTATCTGTATATGTTAAGTTCTGTGATAATTTTGTTCCATAAAGACACAAGTAAAATACACACACACACACACACACACATACACACACAAGTAGATTTACATGTACTTAAGCATAGTACAAAAAATGAATATCAAAATAGATCATCCAAGCCGGGCTCAGTGGCTCAGCCTGTAATCCCGCGCCTTTGGGAGGCCGAGGTGAGTGGATTGCCTGAGCCCGCGGGTTCGAGACCCGCCTGGGCAACTTGGCGAGACCTCATCCCTACAATAAATAAAAAAATTAGCCGGGCGTGGTAGCGCACACCTGTAGTTCCAGCTACTTGTAAGGCTGAGGCAGAAGGATCGCCAGAGCCCAGCAAGTCGAGGCTGAGGCCGCGGTGGCGGTGGCCGGGAGTGGCCACTGCACTCCAGTCTGGGTGACAGAGTGAGACTCCAACTCAAAAAAAAAAAAAAAATAGATCATCCACACCCATTCCAAAGCTGATCCTCAAAGCAAAGTCTTATAACTAAAACTAAAGCTAAAACAAAACACACACACACATAAACTGAGTGTTAGATCCCTTGCCTTATTTATCATTGGTTAGAGCAGCAAGCATTTTTCTTTTCTGTTATCTTGAAACTCATCTGAAATAAGTAGCCCTAAATACTGAGAAATACACTAGCAAATATGTAGGTAAGCTCTCAGTACTCTCGTGCCATAGTTTCTTGAAATTATAAATCTTATGACTGGCATAATCATGGTGTTAGTGATAAATTTTCTACCTTATTTTGGCTGATTCAATAAGCTGCAAAATAGTATAAATCAAGGAAATTATATTCTTTTTCAATGTAAATATTTCCAGAAATGTGGTGCCTTCCACCCTTGTGGAATTTAAATAGAAAGAGGAGGAGGAGGAGAAGAAGAAATGTTCCAGTATTTATAATACTGTTCCAAATTCATGAAGAAAAAAAACAAACTAGATGCAATGTTAGGCAACATAAGGAACAATATCAACTGCTCTTCTAGAAGTAGTCCCAATACATCAGCAATCTGTGCCTCATATATTTGACAGAATGATTCTAGAACAAAAATATTCAATTCTCTTGTTTCTGAGGAGTTAGAAAAGAAGGCAATGATTACCAGAAGCCAATATGGGTTCACAGAGATTTAAAATACCAAACCAGGAGCAAAGGCTTATTTTCTTTGGGTTACTTGATGCTGACTCAAAAAAAAAAAAAGTTATAAACCACCCACCGGTCTCCTAACCTTACCCACATCAAAACTGCCAAAAAAGCTTTGAGTACTAGAATCCTGAATCTTATCCCAGATCGCTTGAAACAGAATCTCCTGGGGTGGCATTTTAAAAAGCTCTCCACTGAATCTGGTGAAGCTAACACACTATCAGTTCATAAACCAGCACTTGTAAGCTCCGGTGTGTGAATATAGTTTGGTTTTAAGAATATAATTCACAAGGTATATTTGAGCACTGTTGAGGACAAGAGAAAAAGAGAAAGAGATGATATGGGCTGGAAATATGGATCAGGTATATTTATAGCTAGGTGAGTAACTGAGCTCATTGAGTGCTGATGTGTCAAACTGGAAACCATGCCTTAGCTGAATCTTAGATGAAACACTACTGTAATCATGCAGACGCCATCCTGGAGGGAAGTCTCTAGTGGCATGTCAAGGCTCTGTCTTTGGTTATTCAATATTTTAATGAAGACTTCTATGACAACAGAGGCTGCAGATCAAATTTGTGGCTGATCAACTAATAGAAATAGTTTATACATAAAACAATAAAATTGGAATAAAAATCTTAATTCCAAAACAAGTGAGAATGATGTTTAACAGAAATAAACGTAAGACACTAAATGCAGCTTAGCATATTGATTTAAATGGGGAACGGGTAGACTCTCTGAACCTATTCTAGTTCAGGCTGCCTGATTTTAATTCTTTCTTTCTTTCTTTCTTTCTTTCTTTCTTTCTTTCTTTCTTTCTTTCTTTCTTTCTGTTTTTCTTTCTTTCTTTCTTTCATGGGAGGAGGTTTAGGCAGGGCACAGTGGCTCACACCTGTAATCACAGCAATTTGGAGGGTTGAGCGAGGAATTCAAGGCTGCGTTGAGACAGGATCATACCACTGCATTCCTGTTTGAGTGACAGAATGAGACTTTATCTGTAAAAATTAATTAATTATTTAATTTAAAATGATAGGAGGTTTGGTAAATCTGATTGGGAGTTTTAACACTTCCCACATCTGATGGGGAAAACACAAGTGATATGGGCATCTGGGAAAGCATATGCAAATAGAGGCTGTATTAACAGAACAAAAGAGATAACAACCCAGGGCTTTCTACCCTGGTCAGTAATTAAGTGCCTGATTGAGAGTATAAGTCTATATATGATCTTTGCCAGGGCTCAGAAGTGAGAGGGAGGTCCGTGGGAAGGTGAGAAGTGAACAAGACTCCCAGGACTAGTGCAGATGTTTTTGGTTTCCCCACTGTGGAGTGAAAGTCCAAGTGGAGCTTCTGAGGTGAGGGAGGGAAATTGGGGGTGACGGTTGAGGGGAGGTTCACTTTTTCATTGATCTATCTTTTCTAGAAGAAAGAAGAGTAGTTGATTGGAGCATAAGACCTGGCCTAGGCATTGTCAATGCCCCAGAAATAAAACTTGTATTTTTTTTCTTAAGGCCCTAGAATACTGAGTATGTAACAAAATAATCAGATAATCAAAGACAAACAAAATAATATATGATGCCTGCTTCTAATTTAATTACTAGATAAGTCTGAGAACGAGTGTGAGTTATAGTACCATATGAAACATATGAACTTCCTTAAAGAAACCTAACTCAGGGGCTAAGGAAGACTTATTAGAAGATCCTCAAATGTTTCTTCAGGAGTAAGCAGAGGGGAAGGTGTATAGATATTTCTCATCTGAGTATCTGAATGATGATGGAGGAGGGGAGAAACTATAGGAATGAATAAAAGGAAGAAAATGGAGAGTGATCCCTTCCAGTTTAACAGCTCATTGAATAATACATTATAGGTTCTCAATGTGTAGTGGGGATCAGAATTACTGAGTTACTTGTTAAGTTCAGATTTCTGGACCCTATATATAGCCTACTAAGTGAATATCTTTAGTGTGTACTTATGAGTGAAGTACACTGAAGAAATTCTGATGCAGGTGATCTGAGGACCATATTTTGAGAAACTCTCTTAAGAAAGGAGGTCACCAGGTAAGTTATATCCCCCAGGGGAACTTCCATCAGGGTCCTGCAGTCAATGGCTGTCTCATTTTACCTGAACCATGCTTTTGCCCTCACTAGTTTGGCTTTCAACGAGCTGACTGTCATGGTTCACTTTATGCAAATGTCCTTCTGGGCCCCAGGGTCTGAGGGTCGCAGAATTCAGCCTTATGACAGCCATAGCAAAATGCAAAGTGAAGAGCCCAGGGAGATTCCTTCCATTAAGCTAAGAGTGAGATTGTGCAGACTCCCCCCACTCCAAAGAAGACTGAGTCTGCATCATAATTCTGAAAGCAAATTCATCTTTACCAATACACTTCAGGTTTCAAAATGAGACAGCATATTCAATAGAGAAGTCTCTGCCTTGAAGATTTATTTCCCCAAACAGACAGCTGATGAAGAGTTGGAGTGGCCTACACGTCAGATTTTCACTGGAGTCATGTGTAATGATATTGAGCAGGGGTTTTGGCCAACTTTGCTTCCTCTCTGTCTCAAGCTTTTATCTTTAACAGCCTATGGATAACCTCAGACTGGAGCCACCCATTTTCACATAATTACATATTCGGAGTTGCTGCTCAGCCCAGAACAAGGCAAGCAACAGGGCCAGGACTACAGTGAAGAGAAAAAGAGTCATGTAGGGAACAAAATGTAAGGAAGCACTCACTCTCAGGGTCACACAAGTGTGTATTAGGCATCTCACCTGCTTCACCTTATACCTGGCCCTGGTGAGCAAACTTCAGCAGAGTAAGGGGTCACTGTGGGAGCGAAAAAGGTGGAATGGAGGAAAAGGAGATTTGGAGAATTTATTCCTGTCCTCAAATATGTGAAAGGGTTTCATTGGACAGATGGAGTAGATTTGAAGACAAAATTTGGGCCAATAAGTAGGCCTATTTCAGCTTTTAAAAAATACAGTTATTGGCCAGGCATGGTGGCTCACACCTGTAATCCTAGCACTTTGGGAGGCAGAGGCAGAAGGATTGCTTGAGGCCAAGTTCGAGGCCAACCTGTGCGGCATAGTGAGACCCCCACATCTAATAATATTTTTAAATGCAATAATCGTACACCAAGGGTTAATATGTATAGAACACTGCACTAAGTGCTTTATACAATAGTGCCATTCATCCTCATAGCTCTAAGATCTATGCTATCATTGCTGTTATGCAGATAAGGAAAGTGAGGATTAGATAGGCCAAATCACTGGTCTAAGGTCACTGAGCTGCTAAGTGGCAGAACGTGGCTGAAAATCCCACTCAGACTGCTGCTTTGAAGCCCAGGCTCTTAATCATAACATCAATTTATTTTCTACCAAATATGTAAAAATTATATTGGAATGTTACATTTAAGCAGAAGGAAGTTGGAACAATGACCCCTAAGGTGTGCTGCCAGACCAGTGTGGCAGGAGGAGTTTGCAGTGTGCTGAGATATTAGTACCCTTTAGCTCCAGAGGCCACCAGCCTGTGGCATTAAGAATCTAGGGTTGCTTGCTCTACTCCAGCAAGCATACAAATATTCAGTGCCTGTGGGAACCATGAAAAAGGGGGGGGGGGGGGAGTCTAGACGCGCTAAGAGAAAAAACTAAGAGACCTTGTTATTTTGTTGTTGGTGGGTTTTTTCTTGTTGTTGTTGTTATTCTATTTACATTACTATAGATGTAGGTTCCTGATCCTTAATCCTAGCAACAGGGAAGAATTAGTGGGGATGCTTTTAAAACACACTGATTGGTGGGGAGGGACTGGCAGTAGTGGGAATCTGCCGGGAGAGGGGGTCATATCAACAAGGGTACCTGCATTATGAACATTTGTATAACCAACCCTGAATTGTACCCCACATCTTTAAAATAAAAATTTTTTTTTTTTGAGTTGGCGTCTCACTCTGTCGCCCAGATTGGAGTGCAGTGGCCGCTCCCGGCCACCGCAGCCTCGACCTGCTGGGCTCTGGCAATCCTTCCACCTCAGCCTTCCAAGTAGCTGGAACTATAGGCGCACGCTACCACACCCGGCTAATTTTTTGATTTTATTGTAGAGATGAGGTCTTGCCAAGTTGCCCAGGTGGGTCTCGAACCCGCGGGCTCAGGCAATCCACTCACCTCAGCCTCCCAAGGTGCGGGATTACAGGCTGAGCCACCGAGCCCAGCTAAAATAAAAAATTTTAATAAAAATAAATAAAATAAAGTTGTGGGACTGAAGACACACACATACACACACACACACACACACACACACACACACACACATACACACTAATTGGGCCAAGCTCAGTAGCTCAAGCCTTGTATTCCTAGCACTCTGGGAGGCTGAGGCAAGAGGATTGCTTTTACCTCAGGAGTTTGAGAACAACCTGGGCAACATAATGAGCCCTCGTCTCTACAAAAATAAAAATTAAAAAAATTAGCCAGGCATGGTGGCATGCACCTGTAGTCCCAGTTACTCTGGAGCCTGAGGCAGAAGGATCGCCTGAGCACAGGAGGTAGAGGATGCAGTGAGCTAGGATCGAGACTCTGACAAAAAACAAAAAAACAAGACAAAACAACAACAACAACAAAACAACACTTATGCCTAAGCCCCACTCCAGTCAATTACATCAGAATTTATGGGAGTGGGCCCCAGGTATCCAGGCAACTTTATTATACAATGCTCAGAAGAAGTAGAAAAAAAAATTAAGTGATGTATAAAAAATGTGCTTTTCTACCAAGCAGATTACTAGCTACAAAGCATGAATTATAGCATAGTAATCTGAGCAAACTGCATTTAAGAACCTCTGACCTCCTAAAGTTTTTCACCAAATTATAAATCATGCTCCAACTGTTACTCTTTTGGATCAAAGGATCTTGAATAGCACCGCAGTTACAAAACCAATTTAGTGATGTTTACTTGCACTCTGTTTGGTAGATGATGATGGTAACTGCCAAACAAGTTTGAAGGGAGGAGAGTTAGCTACCCCCACACCACCTTGATATGAGTTATAATGAAAGCAAATTTTGGACTAAATTCTGCATACACATTATTAAACAGACACACGGCAAGGAGGCAAAAATAGTGTGTCAGCCTGTTCCATGAACTCAGTGAAGTCCCAATCCCCCTTGTATGCAAGGCTCTCTAAATCAGGTAGCAACAATCCCTGGCAGGTGCTATACCCTGTAGGAGGTATACTCCATCAAAACTCACCTAAACCAAAGACTGGACACTCCACCAATTTGAGTCAAGTCTCAGACCCCATCCTAATGCTAACTTCATTATTAACCTAGTAGATTCCTATCACCTGTTCATACATGAATAGGCAAGAAAGTGTCTCTGAATTGTGTTCATTTTAGCCGATCCACATATTTAAAATGCCTATAATTTCACCAGTGAGGTTCCACTTCCAATATTTATTATGTTAATTTAGGAGTTGCTCATTTACCAATAAAACCCATTTTGACATTGACAATGCTGCCAAAGCTTGTTGTTATAGAGAAATAGATCCCTGAAGAACTTGAAGTGGCCAGGAGTGTGGCCCTTTCTGATATAATGCTAGCTGGCCATTCAACCAGTAACAAGCAGACCAGCTATCTCTAATAATAAAACTTCAACTGCACATACATTATGTTACTGATTATAATATAAATTACAGCCAGCCATTCTAGCAGTGGCATTGTGTAGCATAGAGATCATTTAGTACTGAGCATATTGGGCTTTATTTTACTATGTGGGTAAAAATATTTCTTAATGGTTAGTCAGAAACTGTGTACACATAAAATTCTTTGGGTTATTTAGAAGATGCTGATATTGACAGTGTTTCCATGGGTCTAAGACCTAATTGTTTCCATAGTTTAAATTACAGATGACTTCATGTTAACCAGACTCTTCTTACTACTTGTAGGACCAGGACTGGGCTAATACCAGTGAAACTTCCAAGACTAAAGAATTAGTGGCTTAAAAAAAAACAGTTGGCTAATTGCACTTAATACTTACACCTGTAACTTCCTGGATTTAAGAAAGTTATATTGGTGGTCTTTTTTATTTTTGAGCCGGAGTCTCACTCTGTCGCCCAGACTGGAGTGCAGTGGCCACTCCTGGCCACCGCAGCCTCGACCTGCTGGGCTCCGGCGATCCTTCCACCTCAGCCTCCCAAGTAGCTGGAACTACAGGCGTGCGCTACCACGCCCAGCTGATTTTTGATTTATTGTAGAGGTGAGGTCTCGCCAAGTTGCCCAGGCAGGTCTCGAACCCACGGGCTCAGGCAATTCACTCACCTTGGCCTCCCAAAGCGAGGGATTATAGGCTGAGCCACCGAGCCCGGCCTATTGGTGGTCTTAAGTAGCATTGTTTTTTAATTTGTTTGTCTTTATTTACAAAGTTGAATTGTGATACACTTCAGTGCATTACCAAGTGGAGACCATTTCTGAAAAAAGTTAATAAAACTCACATTATTTTACACCTTTGTCTCTGAAAGCAAAACTACATTTTTACTACTTCCTAGAAACAGATGTTCATTTTTTCAGATTTTTTTTAAACCAATATGTACTGGGCAACTACTATAGACAAAGCTACATGTAGATCCAAATAGATGACAAAGGAAAAAAAAATCCCTTGAAAGACACTAAGCAAATGTCAGAGTACATATCAAACTGAAGAGGAAGGGTGGAGTAACAGAATGACCAATAACTTTTTAGCAAGCCATAATGGCAAGGTCTTTCCTGAGAAATTGCCATTTAATAACTTCCCCAAATATTTTCAGACATAAATAGAAACCAGTGCTTAGCTCTAAAACAGCCCATAATACAGACAAAAGTTATAGGCAACAGCAGAGAAAAATGAAACAACCTTTTTACTGTCGGTAATAAGTAGGCATAAATGTATTTAGCACACTTTTATGGGAAGAGGCAGAGTTTTCAAGGTCAGCTTCCAGAGACATCATTCCTTTCCTGCATTAAATAATGGCAGCATCGTTTAGAGTGAGCTAAATTTTCCCAAGGCTTCATTATGAATAAAGAAGCCTGGCTTGAGGATGCAAATGCTCAAGTTTTGGTGGTAAGCAGAGTCCTGTGTGACCACTCCTATTTCTGGGTCTTTCATTGACCTGGCATTAGAAGAGCAAATCACTTCAACTTCTCACTGGGTTTGCATATGTGCCACTGGTGCTGTTTAGATCTGTTCCTATAGAGAGGGCTGCATACTGCAGAAGCTAATGAACTCTGGCAAAGAACAAAGGGTTCAAGGTGCAACATTAGCACCAGGAGTCATTACTGACTCAAAGTCCTTTGAGTGTACCAAAAGTCAGTGATAGAAAACTCAATATTTAATTCCTCAAACTTTTTTTTTTAAGATCCCAACTGTAGGATATCTAACTAAAGTTTTCAACAGCTGAGGAGCAAGGTAAACCAGAACAAACTATAATATGCTTCACTGAAAATGTGCACACAAGTTAAAATGTGTAATTTAGTATACAAGCATACAACTTAAAACTTGAAGGTTAGTACTGCAGTCAGCAGGATTGGACTAGGGAGAAATGAGCCAGGAATAAAATTTAAGAGGGTGCCAGAAAATTCAGTAACCAAGATAAATAATATTTTATTGCATTTATTTTTAAAACTCAAAATCTATCTATGAAGAACAAAATATCACATTTTAAAAAAGAATTTTAAATAAAGACGTATACAGAACAATATAAGAACTGGAGGCAAAAGAAATCAACCAAAACTGATCCTGACTTTATTTAAAATTTTAATATTTTGTTCACCATGGATTTTTTTGCATTAGTTTTGAGTCCTTTAAATATTGCATTAAAATATTGTTCATCTTCCTTTCTGAGATTTTTGGCGTCCCCTTATATTTTGCCATCAAGGCAAGCGTCTTGCTCAGCTCATCCAAGTCACAGCCCTAGGGGTCACTACCAGTTCCTAGAAAGGCTGTAGGAGCAAACCTGGCCGCCTGGGGGAGCGGAGGGTTGCGAGCCGCCTGTCCCCAGGGGAAAGACCGGGCAGGTGGGTGAGAGCGCACCTGAGGGCCAGACCCGGCGCCTACCTCGCTTGTTCCGCGTTCCATGCTTCTTGGCCAGGGCGAGTTCTCTCTGGATTCGATTTTCCAGATACTCTTGTTTCTTGCCCAGCATCTCCTCTGTCTCCCGAAGTCGGGCCAGGGCCTCCTGGGGACTGGGAGCGGCTCGGCTCTTAGAAGAGCCTCCCCCTTTAAAGAACTTGCCCAACTTGCTCATGGCTGCGGGGCTGGAGGGCGACCGGCCCCGGGGGCGTCGCCGGAGCTCCCCTGGCCCGCGACTGGAGAACAGGTGAGCAAGACAGTCCTCGCGGAGACCCAGACCGAGAAGGCGGCGCTCCTGGGAATCAACAAGTTGTCGGGGGCAGGTGACACACCCTCCTGGGCATTTCCTGGCCGCCTGCTCGGCCCCGCCCCTCTGCGCAGCTGCCAGGTGGGGAGGGCGCGCGAGTCCGACGTCGGCCGGCCGGCGCCACCCGGCCCTCTGGGAGTCGACGGAGAGCACAGAAAAGTTGAAGCGACAGGGAAAAGAGTGCAGCAAAGTTGCTGCTTTATCCCCCCTAGGGACACACCCAGGAATGAAAAACTGGTTTGTGAAAGGCCCGGAGAAAAGCAAGCCAATGTCCAGAGGTCTCGTGCGGGCCTGAAAGCATGTGTGCTTTGCCTGGCTGGATATGCACAATGCGGTATTCCATGCGTGTGTTGGGTGTGTGAGCGTTTGAGCAAAGTGTTCCCGCATTCAGGTCTCTGTTCTCGTGAATGAGAATATTCAGATCTTGTCCTCTAGGTGTATGTTGCGTAGAAACAAGTGTGTGGACACTGGGGCTTCCAGGACATGTTGCCTGCCTCTTGATGCAGGTGTGTGGGCCAGCCAGGAGCAGCTGTTCTGACTGGGTTTGTCTCTGCATTTCTACAGTCTGGTCAGATTAACGTGTGCTTGGCTGCCAGTTGGCATGGGTGGATTCTAGGTCATCCTCTCATAGCTTGAAGTGGGTGAAAGATGGTGGCCAGCTCTTTTCCTAATGTCAGGACTTCTGAATGTGTTTTGTGGTTGCATTCTTTTCCATAATTAGGAATCGGAAGCTTTCAGTGTGATTATCAGTGTATCAAAAACCTTAAATGGGGCTGCCCTTGTGTTTGAATTGATGTCAAATGCCATTACGTAGATACCTTTTAAAAGAAGAAAATATTCTAGGGAAAAGAAACATTTTTTTTCCATGCTGACTATCTCAGGCCCATCTATTAGGGCTGCAAGCAAAGAGTTTGGTCAGATGAAAGGACAGCAATATGTAATGATTATGTGATACAACTGAAAACCTATGCTGAGCAGGCCACAAAGAAGTGGCCTCCTTTATGTTCTAGTTCTCAAAGACTACCATGTACCCTGCATAACATACCCCTATTTGAGCAACGTAACCCAACATCAGAATCTATTTGTGATCATTAGTCAACCACTACTGAAGAGGAAAAAAAGCACTGATTACTATAACAAATTTACCTTGATACCCAAGATCAATAACCCAATTTTGTCTGCTATCATACAGACACAAAACAGCAAGCTAATCCATTTATTCAACATTAGTATAGCCAACATCAAATTTTGCCAAAGAAATTGAACATTTTCATAGGAGGCTTACTAGTATACATCTTACACACAAACATAGGAATTTATCATTTAATTTATCATTTAAATACAACCAGCCACCTCCTATCATTTTCTCCCTGGTTGTCTAAAGCACTTATGGTCTGTAATAAACATTTTGCTCTAATTTCATATGTATTATAAACTGTATTAAGTCTTGTATTACTTTATTATTTAAATATTTCATGGGTATGTTTTAGAACTTACTTTCTCAGTCAGATTTTAAGCCCCTTGAGAGTTGAGATGGAGCACATGTGAGACTTCATCTCTACAAAAAATAAAAAATTAGCCAGGCATGATAGCGCATGCCTGTAGCTCCAACTACTTGGAAGGCTGAGGTGGAAGGATTGCTGGAGTCTAGTGGATTGACACTGGGGTGGCTGCGAGTGTGCCACTGTACTCCAGTTTGGGTGATGGAGTGAGACTCCAACTCCAAAAAAAAAAAAAAGAAGTAATACATATTCTACTATGGCTCCCATTGCTAGTCAGTTTAACCGACCTTTATTGAATGTATTCTATAGATAAAGTACAAGGAATTCAAGTATAGTCTACCCACGAGAAGCTTACCTTCTAGTGATAGTAGTAACAGCTTCCATATTTTGGGCATCAACTATGTAACAGGCATGATACCTGCATACATTGTCAATAATCCTTACATAAACGTCACAAAATAGGTATCACTATTTCTATTTGACAGATGAAGAGCCCAAGGCTCAATTGATAAGTTAGCCAAATTTACACAGTACACAAAAGTGGAAGAGAATATTTTGTTTTAAAACCCATCGTTTTTCCACTATCTGTATTACTTTCCTTCCCTCTGTGTGGCTTGGACCAGAGGAGAAACTCATTAAGTATTTGTTAATTAAACAATATGGAGTGAAGAGGTTGTTATGAGGATTATCTTTAAGGATTTCAACAAGCATTACTGAATTCATGGAGGGGTGTATTTAAAAAGGAGCTTATCCAGAATGCTAAAGCATTCTTGTGTGATTCATTAATTCTTTTTTTGCTGGTAGAACATTGGAACATTGGACATTGGAACAGGATCGAAACCCCATCTGCAGTTTCATTCAACAGATATTTTATTGAGCATCTCTACGTTCCAGGATTTGTAGCATTGGGAATACAATTCACAATAAGATGAATTTTTTTTTTTTTTTTTTTTGTCCCAACAGAGCTTACAGCTTAGGGGAGAAGACAGAAGTTAAATAAATTATCTCACAAATAATAAGCTATATAAGTTAAATTTCTAATACATTCTATGGAGAAGTAGGAACTATGAGAATAAATATTAGAGGAACCTGATCTCATCTTGGGGTCAAAAAAGAGTGGCCTGAAAAAAGTGACATTTAAGGGGGAATTTGAATGATGAATAGATGCTACCTGGTTTTAGAGAAAGGAAATTTGTATTCTAGGATAAGAAATCCTTTATTCATTTATCCATTCATTCGCTCCTTTATCCATCAGTTTTAGATGTGGAGATTCAACAGTAAATAGAAAGAATCCATGCATTTTTGGAGCCTACTTTCTACTAAAGAGAAGACAGATAGTTAATTAATTAATGTACAATAAGTACTATGTTTTGGGTTATTTTTAAGAAAAGCAGGGAATGATGGAGAATTAAAATTTTAAACAATGTGTGCAAAAATATTAAGTCTGAAATAGGGTATGAAGAAAGGCCAGTGTAACTGGGGCTTGGAAATAGAAGAGGAAAGTGGAAGGGTATGGTGAGATTACCTTTAAAGGTAGGCCAAGTCCAAATAACATAAGGTGCACGCAATGTGCCAAGGATTCTGTATTTTATCCAAAGAGCAAATGAAAATCAGTCAGACATAAAAACAAAGAATCTTGTCATTAATTTACAATTCAATGAGAAAAAATTATCAGTGTTCCCAATTTAATGCATAGGACTTTCAGAAACACATGTGGTATGCAATGCAAAACACATTTAAATTAAAAATAATTCCCTTCCATTAATACATAAACTCAGTGGGGAAAAGATAATACTTGCAAGCAAGTAAACCATCCAAATATATATTAGTGTTTAATCTAGCAGTGGGATGTAGAAATAAATTTTTAAATCAATGATTTAGAAGTTGAAAATAACACATTAATCTTCATTCAATACTCATCCTACAAATGTGGTTTCATAAAGAGTTCTCAGCATCTAGTGTATTTTTCATTTTCTAATCTCAATTGATCTCAGCTAATAAGGAGGCTGTTGTTCAAAAGAATGATCTTGTTCAGGATGATTTACCATGGTTAAGAGGGCAAAGGAAATTGGAAATTTATAGATCTGTTAAAAAGACCTAGCTGTCAGGCTAATTGATACATTTTGGCCACCCTTTGAAATTACATCCATTTTTAGAATGCCAAATGAACTCTCTAAAGCAACAGAAGAAGAATTGCCCTTTAAACATACTGCAGAACCATCATCAAATAGTTATTTATTAAGCCACTCAACAAGCATGTACACATTCTCTCAGCATTTTTTATCTGTTTCTTTGGACCAAAAATTCATCGTCTATAATACTCAATCACAATCATGAGTACAAAAGTAGCCATGATAAAAATAATAATGATTTTGCAAAACTACAAGTTTGATTGCCTTAATTTATAATAAAGATAGATGGTGCCTGTGACTGGGTTTTACCTGCATAGCTCCTTATCCATGTATCTCACACTTTTGTCCATCCCTGATCAGAAATAAGTTAAAGAAACCAAAGTTCATCAGACTTGACTATAAACCATTTAATAGACATAAATGAGATATAGCCCCCCTTATTGCATTACCTACTCAAAGTTGTTTTGAACCCTTTCTTTACCTCTGAAGTTTATTATACTTGAGTACAATCCTATGAGATTTGAACCTAATTGAGAAACACTAATTCTCTCTAATCCTGCTCCCCTCTCTCTCAGTTACTGAAAATCCCAGGTTTCTTTTGCTTAGGCCAAAAACCTTGGAGTCATCTTTGCCCACATCCAGTCCATTAGGAGATCCCATGGGCTCTAACTATGATGAAAACCTGCCCACTAGCCACCATTAAGACTGCGAACATGGAGATTATCCCAGTAGACTTCTAACTGACCTCCCTAAAGACCCCTTGACCTTGTTATGGTTTCCCTACACAGCAGCTAGAGTAAGCTTTGGTCAAAACACTCCAATTAAAAGTCAAAGTCTTCACAAATGTCTTCAAGCCCCTGCATAAGATGATACTACCCCCACACACACACACCCTTACATCACCAATATCTGCCTGCCCATGCATCCTATCATTTCCCCTGTCCACTATGCTTTAGCCTCATTGGCCTCCTCATTTTGGCTGGAGTACATTAGACACACTGTCACTGCAGAGCCTTTGCACAAGTCGCTCCTCTGCCCAGAAACTTGCCCCTAGATACCCATTTTGTTCACCCCTCCACTTTCTTTAGGTCTCTATCAGCTTCTTACCCCACCATAAAGTTGCAACTCTATCTTCTCACCTCTTTTGCCTCCAAAGACCTCCTGTCCCCTTTCCCAGCTTTATTTTTTTCCATAGTACTTACTACCATCTATCTTTTACTCTTTGTGTTTTTTATTGTTTATTTTCCATCTTCTCCCTCTACTCCTAGAATGCTTCCCATGAGAGCAGGGATTTTTGTTTTCACTAGTGTGTTTCCAGTTCCTATAACAGAGCCTGGCACATTGTAGGCATTCTGTCAATATGTGTTTAATAAATACATGAATAAAAAATACAACATAGGTGAAAAACAATCCAAATGATGATACAGAACATGAAAATATTTTGAAACACATTTCTGATATGCAAGAATCCATTTTATCATTCTGACAATACTGAAGAGACACCTGTAGTTCTAAGCATTAAATATCTGAGACTAGTATGCAAAGGTTTCCACAAAATGTCTGGCCCATTAATTTGGGCAAAGGAAAAAACTGTGGACAGATATTACACTCAGTCCTAGAGAAGGAGGTAATCACTTTCTCACATTAAAAATATACTTTTAGAAATTAGTTCATATTTTTAAATTTTTGATTTCCTTTCATTAGTGAGAATTTTAAGAAGTAAAATTAATAGTAACTGTTATTGTACCATCAAAAATTTTTCTATATAATTAGATTAATTACATTTGAATATCCAATTTGGCCAAAGTGCAATTTAAGCCATCATTTTAAAATAATTTTATGTATGTATTTATGTATGTATTTATTTATTTACTTGGGTCTCACTCTGTCACCCTGGCTGGACTGCAGTGGCACAATCATGGCTCACCATAGCCTCGACCTCCTGGTCTCTTATACCTCAGCCTCCTGAATAGCTAGGACTATAGTTGCATAGCACCACACCTGGCTAATTTTATGTATATTTATTAGGACTGCTAAAATTATCTCTCTAAAGGATAATTGCCTGAAAGAACGATACAAAGTTGCCTGCTGGGGCAAACCATTGCTTAAAAAGATGATATTTTTCAAAACATACACAGCTGCTACCTTGATAATAGTGGGATGACAGTTTTGATAATACCTTTTTTGCTTCATACCCTTTCTTGTCTCTACTGATTAAACCTCAAACATTGTAAATGCGGAGTTTTATGTAATAGTTTTTAGTTCTTTCACCATCCTGTTGCCTTCCTTTAAATATGCCCCCGTTTGGCTCTTTCACGCTTGAAGTATGGTACTCAGACCAAACAAAATATTCCAGGTGGTTTTGAGCAGCAAACCAGGATGAAAGAAATTACCATGTTAATGTTCCTTGTTGTGAATATTATTAACACTGATTTTATTGTCACTGTTTTATTAACAATGATTTTTATAAATATATATAATAGCTTTGAGAGATGTCAGTGTTGACTTGTTCATTCACTGGGTCAGTGGATATATATATATAAAATTGTGTGTGTGTGTGTGTGTGTGTGAGTAATATTTAGAGACAGAGTTATGTTCCCAGGCTGGAGTACAGTGGCACAATTGAACTCTTGAACTCTTGGGCTCAAGCAATCCTCCTACCTCAGCCTCCTAAGTAACTGGACTACAGGTGTGCAGCACCATGCCTGGATACATTTTAAATTTTTTTGTACAGACGAGGTTTCACTATGTTGGTCAGGCTAGACATGAATTCCTAGCCTCAAGTGATCCTTCTGTGTTGGCCTCTTAAAGTACTGGAATTGTAGGCATGAGCCATGATGCCTGGTCTGACAAATATTTCTTGAGGCTTTACCATGAGCAAGCATGGAACAATGAGCTGGCGATATAATGAATATGACAAAGTTTTTGTCCTCAAATGACAAAGAAGAGACACATATTAATCAATCATCATGCAAATACAAACTTGGAAATTATAATAAATGTTTATGAAGGAACATATGGAAATACTATGAATAATTTGAGAATGTGTATTGGGGTAGTTGAAACAATGGCCCTCAAAGTTGTTCACATCATAATCCCTGAAACTTGTGATCATGTTACCTTACATGACAAAAAGGATTTACAGGCATCATTGGTTTAAGGTTCATAAGATGAGATGATTCTGAAATATCCAGGTGGGGTCAGTATAATCACTGGGTCCTAAACAGAGGAAAGCAGAATGGTTAGAGCCAGAGAAGATGTGACAGAAGGAGATATGACAGGGGTTTGAAGAGGAAGAGAGAGACATCTGATGATACCACTTTCCTAGCCTTGAAGATGGAGGAAGGGGTCATAAGCCAAGGAATGTAGGCAACCTCAGAAGCTGGAAAAGACAAGGAATTGGAACGTCTTCCAAATTCTTCAAAAGGAACACAGCCCTGTCAATACATTGATCTTATGACTTCTGATCTTCAGAACTTTAATACATTTGTATTGTTTTAAGCCACTAGGTTGGTGCTAATTTGTTAAAGCAACAAGAAACCAATACACAGAACAAAAACCCTGATTCAATCTACAGCTCTTGAGAGCTGAAAGATGAGAGGAAATAACCAGGAAAATTTTGGGAAAGGAGGAAGCATTCTTCACTAAGGGAATGGTCCATGAAGTTGGACTATGTTACTTAAGCTGGTCTCCAACTCCTGGGCTCAAACAATCTTCCTTCCTTGGCCTCTCAAAGTGCAAGGATTACAGGCATGAGCCACCACACCTGGCCATGAGTGAGTTTTAAACATCCTTACAGTATTAAGTGGAGTCATGTGTAATACCCTACTGCTTTGCGTGAGGGTGCCAAACCTTTAGTTAGAATAATTTCCCATCTCCACCATATTACCTTGAAAGAAATGTTACTACAAAATATAACAAATCTGTATAAAAGTGCATAAACATATAGTTAACAAAGAGTTATACAATTAACATCTAAATAACTACAACCTGGGTCACAAAATAGGGTATTACCAACATCAAGAAGCCCTATTGTCATTCCATGTATCGCTTTCTGATCAAAACCTCCTTTATCACCTTCACAGGTACTCACACTTCTGTATTTTGTGGTAACTGTTTCCTTGACTTTTCTTTATAGGTACACCACTATGTATGTATCTATAAGCAATATAATTTAATAATACCTCTTTTAAACTTTATATAAATGGAATGACATAGTGTGCATTCTTCTGGGTTTTGTTTTTCCACACAGTATTATAATTTTCTTACATGTTTAATATTCTTATGTGCAGTTGTAGTTAATTCATTGAGGTAAAATATGACATTCTTTAACTATACCATGATTTATCTTTTCTACTACTGGTTAACACTTGGTTAATTTTTAGTTTGGGCTATAACAAATTTTACTGCTGGCCAGTCCAGTGGCTGCTGCTTGCAATTCTAGTGCTTTGAGAGGCCAAGGCAGAAGGATAATTTGAAGGTCATGGGTTCAAGACTAGCCTTAGCAACACAGCAAAACCGTATCTCTACAAAAAAAAAAAATTGTGCTGCCATGACCATTCTTATATTTCTCCCCATGTTGATATTCCCTTAAGTATATATAGCAATCTTATGTTTCAGGAGGTTAAGTTGTAATCACTTTTACACTCTGACACTTGAGAAAATTACTCTGCCCTCATCAAGTATGAAGCAAAAATCTAAATTTCAGCTACTTATTTCATAGATTCATATCAAATGTTTATTATGGGGCCTAATTGAATCATGGGAGATTGAAAGGATTACAGTAATAAATAAAACATCACTTCAACCATCAAAGTGGTTATAGCCTAGTAAAGGAAAAGACTAATATAATAAAATTCAAAAATAACTAAATTTAATTGAGAAGTATGAATAAAACATAATAGAAGTCCAAAAGAAGAAGTGACTCCTTGATAGTGGGAAAAATGAAGGAAAACCTTGGAGAAGAGATTAAATTTTAGCTCTACCCTCAAGGATAGATAGGAATTCGATTTGTATAGATGGGACAAAGGACATCTGATGGCAGAGGTGACAGCTCAAAGACACAGAGATAAGACAGCCAGAAAATGTACAAGAAACCTGTAGTAATTCAAGTTGGCCAGTGCATAAGCATCAATAAAAGTTTTTCACATTTAATATATATTTAACATCTCAAAATTAGGCTCAGGGCAATTATAATACAATGGACAGAAAAAAGCAGACAAGTTCCCTGTCTTTGTGGAACTTATACCTTAGAAGAGGAAATACACATTAATCAAATAATCATACAAACACTCAAAATCGAGTCTGGGACAAATGCTTTGAAAAAGATATAAAGTAAAGGTATTAACAGCAGAATTTGTTTTGGTCAGGGAGAACAAAAGAATTACTTAAGGAAAAGATGCTTAAGGTGTCAGCTAGAGGAAAAGCAGAAATAAACTAGTTGAAATAGGGGAGGAAAGAGCATTCCAGGTAGAAGAAAACAGTTTTTGCAAAGGGGCCTGAAGCTATGAGGAGCATAGAGGGTGAAGAGACCTTTGAGAGACGGTAAGAGAGTTAAAGGCTGAGACAAGATTTAAAAGAAATAAAATGCTAAGCAAAGACATTCCTTCCGAGACTACGTGAGCTCCTTGAGGTCAGGGTCCATGTCTTATTCAACTCTGTATCAGACATAACACAGCATCTGATGATATACAGTGGATGCTCAAACATTTGCTGAATTGCCTTGAGTGTAGATTTTATTTTGTAGCTAATAGGAACCACTGAGAACATTTTTTTGGGTGGAGGGTTAGGTAAATTACAATACAATCTGGTAAGTGCTGGAAAGGAAAAGTATGTAGCTACTAGGTCAGATGCCTGATGTCCTGGAGGACTGAATTTTGCCTGTGCGTTCAGAAAGCCTTCCCAGATGAAGGAGGTGACAGAATTTCATTTTGAAGGTAGAGTAAGAGAAAAAAAAGTTTCCCAAACATAGTTGATAAAAATAAACATGAGGACACATTAAAAATACAGCTTCTCATTTTCTAGTAAAATAATAAATAAATAAAGCTTCCCAGGATCATTCCAGGTCCTCTAAATCAGACCCAGGAAGTAGTATGGGCAACTGTTTACCAACAAGCATTCCACCTGATTCTCATTCTCAAGAAAGTTTGAGAAACCCTAGTATAGAAAACGTTATAGAGAAAAGGAAAGGCAAGTGTACAAGTATGGACATATGACAGAACAAGAAGGTATATTCAGGAAATGGTTGGAGAGTAGGGAGTCCATGTGGAAGTGGTTATTGCTTGGGCTGGAGAGAGAGGTATTGAGGCCAGACTGTGAAAAGCTTTATTGGGCAAGCAAAGGAATCTTGTGAATAATGGGGGACCCAGTGGAAGATCTTAGGCAAGAAAGTGAGTTTTAGGGGGAAAAGAAAACTGAAGAAATTGAAGAGTACAGGTTTATGAGATATTTCTGAGGTAGAATTGATAATGTTGAATGGCTACTTCTACCAGAGAAGAAAGGAGAAGTGGAGAATGAATCCAAGGTTGATTGGATAAATAAAACAAGTCTGACTGACTGCCTATCTTAGGAAGGAGATGATATGGGAGGAAAGCACTCCATTTTTGACTTAAGTATTACATGACAAATGACACCATGTCTATATGTCTATCAGACATAAGAGCAGTCATGTTTGGGTAAAAGTTCTCAGAGCCAGGAAGATAGATGTGGGAGTTTCACTTGTATGAAGATGTAAACTGATAAATGGACCAAAGAAAAAATTATGGGGAAACAGGTGTTTAAGTAGCACCAAAAGGAGAAGTCAGCAAAATATACTGAATAGTGATGGGGGAACTAACAACTGCAATCTTGTCTATCCTAATCATATGATTCTCCATGAGGTCTCCAATAACTGAAAAAATAAAAATATTGCCATAATGATTAGAATGATAAAATATATACATCTATCTAGAACATCCCAAACACCTAGTAAATTCTAGAAAACCTGTTATTGATTAATCTGATCAATGAAGATAAACATACAAAATCCAGGTAGGGGACTGATTCTTAGACTCAAGAATACCATACTTGGATTTTTGGTTCTGCCACTAATTCGGACCAATCACTTAACTTCTATGAATTGGTTTTCTCATCTTAAAAAAAGAAAATCTAAGGAAGTCGGGATAGCTAGATGACATCTTAGGTTGCGTCCAGCTCTAAAAATCTAAAGTTTCTCCAAAGACCCAAGCAATTCTGAGATGGAAATCTTAAACAGCCTTATTCAAGAGTAAATCCTGAAATAATGATTCCTGTTTCCCAGTACCACTCTTCTGCCTTACTCAATGAATACCGATTTGGGAATTCACAAAGTTACACAGAAGGCACTGGATACTTGTCTAGTTCCTGTCATGAGTACAGGTGATGGTGAGTCATCCACTCTGAATGGTGCTGGCATCACATCAGTACAATAGCATTCATTTGTACCTCACCAAGAAGAGCCTTTCCTTCTTCAGTACCTTTGAAGTGGCTCACCAAGCACATAGTACTTCCTTGAACCCCAATGGAATTCTCCTAAGATTTCTTCAGGCAATTGTTAAATGAGTCTGGACTCTCTAACTGTGAAATCCTATGTAGTTCAGAACACATTAGAGGCCTCAAGAGTTAGATTTTTTTCTCCCTAGCAAATTTTTTTTTTAAAGACAAGAAAAAGAAAACTTTACTTTGTAAAAAGCTTGATGACTCCCTTTCAAGGGGCATTTTCTTTAAACTATATAATCAAGTAACATTGGTGTAGGATGAATCAGGATTTGAATAACCCGCGTTTGCCTCTTGGTTCTTGCAAGACTCTTGGTTCTTGCCAGGTTCCTGGGGTTATATTAGTAAGAAAACAAGAAACAGAAAAGACAATCCTTGTGAGGCCGTTTCGGATTTTCGTAGGGGCACGCAGGAAACCGCAGCACGCAATCTTCCAGAAGGGGAGCTAGGCATTCCTTTAAAGACCGGACGAGAGGCCTTTCGTTTTAAGGAAGGACCCCCACAAACGAGCCCGCCTTTCTCCCGGCCGCCGCCCAGGGCACCTAAGTCCCTTTTAACCCACTCAGGCTTCCGGTCCCTCCCTCACCTGCAGGCTCCGCCCCCAGGTCCTCCACGTTCCCAGCAGGCCCTGCGCGCGCGACACTGCCCCGCCCCCTCACGCTGTGCCCCGCCCCTTGCGAGCTAGAGAGATGGCGGAGCTGGACATCGGACAGCACTGCCAAGTGGAACACTGCCGGCAGCGAGGTGATGCGGGAGTCCCCATCCCCGGCTGCGGGACACCCGGGCCCCGCTTTGGCTCCACAGATGGTGGCGGCGGGTGAGGGGAGGCAGGAGGGCCGGGCAGGGTCTGAGGACGGGAGCGTTTCTTCTGGGTCCTCAGTAAGATCTGTGGGTGCCTCTTTTGGTTGCCTCTGAGTCTTGGAAGAGACTTGTGGTCTCCTCGGAAGGAGCCGTGCGGTTCCTGAAAAAGTACCTTGCAGTGTTTGGCTTTCGAGTGCGCCGCGGCCTAGAAGTGCTTGGAGCACCCTGCTGGGTGGCCTGGGAACACTTCTTTCTGCTGAGAGAGGGGAGCGAGGACGGGGGTCTGGGAGAGTTGTTCCCTTCTGGTCTCGCCACTGCAACCTTGGGCGAGCCAAACTTTGTGTTTACTTAGCTGTCGGAGGAGGGAGTTCAGCAAGGTCTGTTTTTAACCTGGTGCTCACGGACTCCTCAATAAAGAAGCCCCTTCCTTAGCTTTTATCAGATTCTTAGAGATCTCGATCCTCAAAACTATTCCACCGGAGGGTCGTTATGCTCTCCCAGTTCGGTCATTCCTATATTCTTATCATCATTGAACAAACATTTACAAATCATTGATTTGGGTGCTGGTACCAAATAAGGCTGTATATAAACTACGATCTTTTACGCAGAAGACCTTTCAGACTAGTAAGCTGCATTTTAGCATTAATACTACTGTGGTGGTCTCTCTCCGCTGAACTGACAAACCTTGGAATTCACATAGCTCATGGTTATGGGACACCGGCTTCAGAATGTCATACACCTGGAGTAGGCAAATTTTTGAAGCATTAGAGTCCCACAGACTGCTCAGTGTTTGGTACTTGGATTTTACATCAAATATATACCATCACACTTGGCACATACTACATGAGATGGCAAACAGGTTTCATCTCCCAGTGCAGCTTCAGTTATTGGTAGCAAGTGTCTCAATAACTGTGCTGAGAAAGACCTTGAGGTTTAGCCCAGTTTCAGTAGCGTGCCATCATTGATTAGTGGTGTCTGCTGTGGGCTGGGGCAATAGAACAGGTGACACAGTTTGCTAGGTTCCTGCTACTTACAACACTCTCTATACTAATGTAGCTTGCACCATTGATTATAATCACCAGCCACTCAGCAGATAAGAACCTGTTTCATTAGAATCCTTTCATACGGAAACTTAGCCTTTTAGTTTTGACTGTGAGTTGTATATATTGTGTGCCTGTTGCCCCCTAGTGAGTCCAACACACATCATATACTATCTGTGACATAGCTCATCTTCCTTTCCAACTTCTTGTATCTTTAGTGTCAATAACTAAGATGAGACCAGTGCCTATCTCCTTTGAACTAGTGATAAGGAGTTAAGAATATATTAAGTAGGTTCCTGAATTTCATTTAGCTTCTGAATGGATAGAATGATAGTATCAGATGCCAGGACATTATCTTGATAATTCTTCCCCCTGGGTCCTTCTGGTTTGCATCTAATGTTAGTTGGTTACCAAAAGTCTCAAAATAGCAAGCATGTACAGTTGTTCTGTAGTGACAAAGACATAAAAATTGTGCAGAATAGGTGCTTCAGTTTCTTTTGTTGACAAATGTATCCATAATTTCTCACTATGAAATAAAAGCTCACAGTGTCATATTTTTGTAACAACAGCAAGGGGCAAGACCACTTCCCAGGTGTGGGAGGAACTATTTGGGTTTCTTGTTCCACAAGTGTAATTATCCTGGGTCCCTTTGGGTTGCAGTAGGACCTTTTCTATTTTGTGTTAAGATGCCTATGGGATAAGATCTTTTTGAGGCAATTGTAGCATTTTCTAAACTCAGACTGTGCAAAACTTTCTGCTTTTCACTTTATCAAAATGGCATGATTGGATATAGCCAGCTTCACCTGGCTGCATACTATTATTTAATATGAGGTATATTGAAAATAACTTAGAGAGTGATTGAGTGTATCTAGTGATTAACAGTAAGTTGCCACATCTGAGAATACTTTCATGTACTTTCCTAAAGTTCAGTTTCTAACTTATTTGTTACTTAGTTACCTTGTTCTAATTTAGGTGTTCATCAATAGCAAAGAAAGAAACAATTCAGCATTAGTTTTCAAGTGTCAATCAATCCATTTATTGAATTTTCTGGAATCTCTTTGAAAACATCTCCACTATAATATTTTTCTGAGTTGAGCATATGCAAAATAAGTTAACTATTTTGTTATTCTTATTAATTATAGTTACTATAGTACTATTGTGATCTTTTACATATATTTCATTTGGTTTTTATAATTACCCTATGAGGTAGATGTGGCATACAGTATAAAAAGATATAGTCACACGTGCATACACACACATATACAGATATACACAGAAACTATGCTTATATCTGTACTTATCTGTCTCTATATTGTCTGTACCTTCCTGTTTTTATTACCCAATAATAGAGCTTTGATTTTGTGTATACCTTTTACATACATGTATATAGCTACACATACATACACTATGTACTATATAGTATATCAAATATAAATATGCAAAGCTTTACTATTAAGTAACTTGCCTAGCATAGTTAGATTACTAAGCAGTGGATTCAGAATTGAAACCTAGGTTTTTTATTCCAAATGCAGGATTTTTACAGTATACAGTCATCAAAAAACAACACCTAGTAAATCTGGGAAACAAAACAAAAAATAAAGAACCCACCAGAGCTTCTTTTTTTCTGATTTAGCAGTTACCAGTAACATTTATCTTGTGTTAATACAGTTACTTTCTTTCAGAGTTGTTGAGATTGTGATGACTTTTGTTAAAGTAGTTAAATAGTGACTTGCTACACTAGTATACCAGTCAAAAAGGGAAGTTTTTCTATAGAGTTGGGCTAATACTTTCAGATTCCTTTTGCTTAAGAAAACTAAATACAAACCAGATGCTGAACAGTGCATACAACATTTTCCCTCAATTTTAGATTTTCTTCCATTTGTATGTGATGGATGTTCAGGAGTATTTTGGTAAGTTAAATTTTTATGCAGGATTTGGGAATAATTTTAGTGTTTATAATATGGGGTTTATTTCTGAAGACTAGAATGATTTAAAAGTTGTTACTTTAGCCATTGATTTTGATACTCAGTATAGTAATCACTTGGGGAAAAAAACCAGACTAGTCATAAGCTTTGATTACTTATTCATATATGTAATTTAATCTGTAAACGTCCAGAAATGGGAAATTTTATATAAAAGTTATATTTGTGTTTTTTAACAAAGATAAAATAATATACACAATATAAAGAATATGGTAAAATCCAGTTATGTCTATTACTCTTTATTTTAATGAATAAAAATGAAAAAAGCTAAACCTATGAATGCCTTAAAATGGATATCACATGTCATTTAAACATGTCACATGCAAAATAAAACCTGTTTTTATTGTTGTTGTTTTTTGTTTTGTTTTGTTTGAGTTGCAGTTTTACCCTGTCTCCCAGACTGGAGTGTAGTGGCGTAGTCACAGCTTACTATAGCCTTGACCTTCTGGGCTCAGGCAATCCTTCTGCCTCAGCCTCCTGAATACCTGGGACTACAGGCGCATGCCACCACACCTGGCTACTTTTTTTTTTATTTTTGTAGAGATGAGGTTTTACTACATTGTCCAGGCTAGTCTCAAACTCCTGGGCTCTTGCCTCAGCCTTCCAAGGTGGTGGGCTTACAGGTGTGATCCATCATGCCCAACCAAACCTGGGATTTAATCAATAATTTTGGAAAACATATTTTCCTTACAATTAAACTTTAAAATATCAAGCATTCAATTTATTAATTAGGGCACTGAAAGAACAAATTTTTTTCAGAATTTAATTCAGATAGATCTGTTAGAAGTAAATAAAAGTTATGCATATTTTTTAATTATTCAGAATTAGAGCACTCTTTTCACATTTTACTGCTGGTGGTCTTTTAGAAATAAAAGAAATTAAAGATTTGTATTTTTATGCACCCTAAAGCACTCAAAGTAAATGTAATTTAGAATGGTGAATTGTTTTTACTCATTGAAGTTGAACATTTATGTTTTAAAATTTTTGAGACTAGAGGTGGTCCATCTTTAATTTATCTGGCATTTTAGGTTTTTCTTAAATGCAAAGTTATTAATGTATGAGTGTAATGTTTCTTAAGATTACTATGTATTAAAATATCTCAAATCACTGCAGTTATCTTTAAGTTATTTGATTATATTTAAATACATGCTTGCCTTTTAAAGTATTATTATTATTATTATTATTTAAGCCTTGAACACAGAAGCAGGGAGTCTCATGGTTGTCCTGAGGTATGTTGATATTTTTCTATTCCAGTAAAACATTTGTGTATATGTACTTTCATTCAAAGTTTGATTCGATTTAAAGCTGAACCAGAGATTAAAGTTTGACATACATAACTGATTAAGTAAATAACTCTTCCTTCATTTATATTATTTTTTTCTGTCTTAAAGAAAAATTGGTCTACTTAGTATTTATAAATTTTTATCCTTGGGCTGGGCATGGTGGTTCATGTCTGTAATCCCACCACTGTGGGAAGCCAAGGAGGGTGAATCATTTGAGCCCAGGAGTTTGAGACCAGCCTGGGCAGCATAGTGAGACCTCGTCACTACAAAAAACGTAAAAAAAGAACCAGATGTAGTGGTGCGTGCCTGTAATCCCAGCTACTCAGGAGGCTAAGGCAGAAGGATCACCTGAGCCCAGGAGGTCGAGGCTATAGTGAGCCATGAGCATGCCACTGCCCTCTAGCCTGGGTGATAGAGTTAGACCCTGTCTCACACACACACACAAAAATTATATACATATATATGTATGTATATGTATAAATAAATAAATACAATGATGAGGAGATATATCTATATCTCCTCATAATTATATATATCTCCTCATACTTGTATTTATTTATTTATTTATAGTTGGAGTCTCACTCTGTTGCCCAAGCTGAAGTACGGTGGCATAATCTCAGCACACTGCAGCTTCGACCTTCTGGACCAAGTGGCTGAGACTATAGGCAGGTGCTATGATGCCCACTATTTTTTTTTTTTTTTTTTTTTAGAGAGACTAGGTCTCACTATGCCTAGGCTGGTCTTGAACTGCTGGGCTCAAGCAGTCCTCCCATCTTGGCCTCCCAAAGTGCTGGGATTATAGGTATAAGCTACCACATCTGACCATACCTCATGATTCCTATTTTCCTAATATTTCTGTTTAGGTAACCTATATATATATATTTTATTTATTTATTTATAAATATGCATTGGAATTGATATCTTCATCATATAGTCCCTTCACTGTTATATTCATTTTCACTGGTGCCTGTTGATAGGATCTATCGTAGTTCATCCTAGTTCGGTCAGCCTTAGACCACCAGGAACAAACCTGTAATCTAACAAAATCCCCACCTTAATTCTGAATAAATCGTAGATGGAGAAAGACCTGACAGATAGTAGCCAATATCACCCTTATTACTGATAAAGATAAATTGAATGATGAAGCTTAGCATAGAGCCAAATGGGTCTGTAAAGGAAATCCAGAATTGGGCAGACTTGTCCACTAGCCACAGCAGTACTGGACAAGGTTAGACTTTCTTCCCGAAGGCAGTTCAATTCCAGGAGAAAAAGAGAAAGCTGAGTTTACCATGCCTAATGTGCATTTAACATTTTTCAGTGAACATTTATTCCTGCACACTATTTATCAAGTGCTTTACTAAGGATTTTCACATCTGTTCTCAAATATAGAAAATTAAGATTACATGAGCTTCAGTTGGAATCTGACCCTTTCAAGTTTAAATAATCAGTCAAAATCTTATCCTTTGAAGTGTGGGTGATCTATGCAGTATTATTTGGAAGAGAATAGGCATATAGTAAAACTTACTAATGTTTCTTAATACAGTTTATAAATCTGTTCTGTGCTTTCTTTTTTCTTAAAATATCACTTGATTTCTGTGAATGTCCCTCAGATTATTAGATCTAATTAATTCAATACTGAAATACCAGTAGACCATGCAACAAATTTAAAAAGATGCTTAGGTTAATTCTAGCAAGATGTAACTGTCATTTATATACAAGAATTCCCTTTGGTTATTTTTGTTTTTGTTTGCTTTTTGGTCAGAGTTTCACTCTTGCCCAGGCTAAAGTGCAGTGGCATGATCACAACTCACTGCAGCCTCACCTTCCCAGGCTCTGTTGATCCTCCTTGCCTCAGCCACTCAAGTACCTGGGACTAAAGGTGTGTACCACCACACCTGGCTAATTGTTTAAATTTTGTTGTAGAGACGAGGTCTTGCTGTGTTCTCCAGGCTGGTCTAAAACTCCTGGGCTCAACTAATCCTCCTCCCTTCTCAACCTCCCAAAGTGCTGGGCTTATAGGCATGAGCCACTGTACCCGGCCAGTTGTTTTTAAGCAATTATTTTTCAAGTTTACTTAACTCTGGGAGCCTAGTTACTTAATGCTCAGAAGAGCTGGCTATTCAGAATTTTTTTTTTTTAATCTTACGGAATCTTCTCTTCCTGTGAAGGAATATTTGCTGGTAATAAAATATGAAATAGAGCATAGAGAATAATATATGATAATGAAAACTGTTCTTAACCCTTTATCTCATTAATAAATATCTAATTTTAAGTGTTTTATTCTGAGTTAAGCCTTTAATCCCCTAAAATCAATGTAGAAAGTAGGTATGACTTGCCATTTGAGGGTTGAAGAGATGATTGCCTGAGCATATTATCATGGGGGTATCTTTGTGTTGGACCGTTAAAAGTAGAAGATTTAAATTATTGGCAGTAACTGAAGAGTTATTTTAACTTGAGTTAGAAGACAAAAATATCACAGTAGGAAAATGATGAATATGTAGAACAGACAGCGCAGGATTCATTTTTTTAAAGTTTTTAATTTATTTTTAAATTAGAGATGGGGTCTTACTATGTTGCTTAGGTCTCAAACTCCTGAACTCAAACCATCCTCCCAACTCAGCCTCCCAAAGTGCTGGGATTATAGGTGTAAACCACCACACCAAGCCAGTAATCATTTCTTACACAAACATTGATTGTAATCTTTATGTGAGAGTATATAACTTGCTCTGATAAGTTTAGGGAAAAGTAATATGAATGCTGCCTTCTAAAATGGACTTGGTGATTTGCTTTAAATGTGAAATATAATGCCACTTCTTCCTTTTTGCATTTTCAGGTGACTGTAATCAATGAGAAACTGCAGACAGATAAACATAAATCTTACCAATGCTCATTCAAGGACTGTGCTGAAAGAGAACTTGTGGCAGTTATATGTCCTTATTGTGAGAAGAATTTTTGCCTGAGGTGATCACTTAGACTATTCAAGCTTTGTGTATCTATTTAAGTTGTGTAAAAATAAATGAACTAGGGTCACTCTTCTATTGCTCATAGACACCGCCATCAGTCAGATCATGAATGTGAAAAACTGGAAATCCCAAAGCCTCGTATGGCTGCCACTCAGAAACTCGTTAAAGATATTATTGGTAAGCATCTAGAAAGCTTGTTTTGTTGCTTTTCTTATTGCTCTATATTCTATTCGTTCCAGAGCTCTTGCTGCTTATGCCTGCTCACCAGTTATGGAAGGCATCGTTAAGTTTCAATGGTAATAACTTGCATATTGATGACATTCTTATAACGGTATTTCTTACAAGGTTTACCTGACCAGTGTGGTGGTACCTCACCAGGGGGGCTTTTTTCTTTTGCTAGGCCACTTGTATCAGCTAGTTAAGTATCATGGCCAGAAATTGTATTTATGAGGTTGAAGTAGTAAATTACCTTCTCTAAAGACTAAATTCTAAACCTAGTCAGCTCTCCTGTGAATGCTGGTGATACTATGGGATACCAGGAAAGAATGTATCTGTAACTTAAATCAGTCTCTGCCAATATGTTTAGAATTTTCATTCTCTATTAAGGATAGGATCTTTATTAAAACCTTTCATAGTCAAATCTTAAGGTTCTCTGAGAAGCATTAGTGGCTGCTTTAGATTAAATAGGTTTAAATTGGAAAGAAGCACATAACAGTAAATTTTTTGAGGTGGAGATTGCTTAGATCAAACTGCAACAATATTTTTCTATTGGTCAGATAAATAACATACCTACACAGAGAATGTGGTCCTTATATATTTCTATTGTACATAATTTGTATATGTTTCAGGGCTATAATAAATACTTTATAATAAATCTCTGTAATGTAAAAGTTCTTATATGCTTACATGCTTACACTTCTTAGATTCCAAGACAGGACAAACAACAAGTAAACGACGGAAAGGTGCAAAAAATACTGAAACAGCTGCAAAGGTTACACTGATGAAATTAAAGATGCATGCTGATGGGGATAAGTCATTGCCACAGGTTGGTCTTAGAGATTTTTAAAGACAAAAAATTCTAAGTGCAGTTGAAGTCCTCTTTTTATTCCTCCCTTCCACCAAGTAACAACTAACCAGAAGCTGATATGTATCATTCCTAATATTACATGGTAGATAGCTGTATACATAATATATAGTTTTGTGAGTTTTCACATTACAGAAATGGCAGTACATATGTATCCTTCTCCATGTGTAGCCTTCTTCAACTTGCTTTTTTTTCTCCCTCATTTGGCATCATGTTTTTAAACATTTATCTACACCGAAACATTTAGACTAGTTTTTTGTTTGTTTGTTTTACAATCAAAGGGTACATGTGTATGTTTGTTACACAGGTATATTTTGTGATAGTGAGGTTTGGGCTTCTATTGAGCCTGTTACTCAGGTGTTGGACATGGTACCCTGGAGGTAGTTTTTTAACCCTTACTGCCCTTCCTCCTTCCTCTGTTTAGGGTACTCCTAAGTTCATTCATGTCGATAGCTGCCCCAATATATCCCAGTTTATCTGTTCTCTTAATAAACAAAATTCAGATTTTTCCAATTTTTTGCTATTATAAACTGTTCTATAGTAAACATTCTTGTGTATATATAGAAGAGTTTCTCTAAGACTTCACAATATCAATTATTTTGTATAGCAACCTAATATGTAGGTACATACATACCTTAACACAGTTTCATTAAATGGTACTTAGCCTCAATATGTGTTATATACTATTGTATTTATTTTAAAGATTGTTGGTCAAAACCTGGAAGGTTGATTTTCCAACCCCTGATGGATTAGAGACTACCAGATTAAAAAATGCTACTTTAGGGGAAATAGAACAGCTGAGTTATGGGATTTGCTCATTTTCAGCTTTGTCAGAGATCTGTCAACTTCCTCTTGTCTGTGATTGTACTGATTTGTCTCTTTCCAATAGCACTTTCAACCATGCCTATTCTTGGCCGTATTCTTTTGTAAAAATTTTAGGATCACTTTGTTCTCTTCTGTGAAATTATAATTTTGATAGGAATTTTGCTGAATTTTAGATTAGAGGCAATTGACATCTTTTGAATTTTTACTTTTCCCATCTATGCCTATGGTTTTCCTTTCCAGCTTTTCTTTATTTGTTCTTTTATATATAATTAGAGAAGTAACATTCTATAATGCTTACTATAAATATTTACATACCTTTTCTTAGGTTTATTCCTAGGCTCTTTATAATTTTTTTCTATCAGTGTAAATTATACCTTTTTTAAAAATTACACTTCCTAACTGGTTATTGCTGATTGATGTACATTATCCTTCTATCCAGCAAATAAATTCCTAATAGTTCCCATACTTTATAGATTTTGTGAGCAATCATATCTTCTGCAAATGCCAGTTTTTGTGGAGTTTACCCCCTCCAATTTTTCTTTTCTCTTAGTTTTTCTTTTCATTATTTGTCTTAGTGCTGAGATCTTCAGAACAATGTTAAATATGGGTGACAGCAGGAATCTTCATTATGTTTCTGACTTTAATGCAAGTGCTTCTAAAGTTTCATCAAGTATTATGTTTGCTGTAGATTTTTGATAGTAGCATGTATCAGGCTAACTATTTCTATTCCTAGTTTGCTAGGAATTTACATGATGAATGGGTGTTCAACTTTATTGTAAGTTTTTTTCATATACCTATAAGATGGTCATTTTGTTTTCTTATTATGGTAATAAATTATATTGATCAATTTTTCTGTTGGAAAATCATCAAATACTCCAGGATAAACCACTTGACTCTGATATATAATTCTTTAAAATGTACCATGAAATTGATTTGCTAATATACTATTTATTGTTTTAGTAACATCAGTAGCAAGATTATACTGTAAAATTAGTTGTATCTTTCCTTCTTTTATTATTTTAGGTAGTTGTAGAGGGTGGGGATTATTGGAAGGTTTGGTGACACTCAGTTATAATCTTTGCTTATGTTTTCTTTTTTGAGGGGAGAATTTTGAATGCTATTCCAATGTGTTAAATCTCGGTTGATCTGGATAATCTATTTCTTCTGAAGTCAAATTTGGTAAATACTTTTCTAAAAAAGTCCTATTTTATGTATTTTATCTAGATTCTTCAGTTTATTGTTATAAAATTGTGTAAGTTATTTTGTTTGATCCAAAATCTCTTGTCTTTAGTCATTCCACTCCATTCTTAATATTTTTAATATCTGTACTTTTCTTTCTTCCCCCTAAACAGAGCAGCTAGAGGTTTGTCTTTATTACTTTCTTGGTCTTTTCAAAGAAATATGTTTTGGTTTTATTGACCAATAGTTTCATTGTTTTCTGTTTCACTAATTCTGACTTTTACATTATTTTCTTTTTTCTGTTTTGTTTAGATTTTCTCGATGTTCTTTTTCCAACTTCACACATAGAATGATAACTTATTTTTAATATGCTTGTTTAAATGTGATTATTTAGTGACTTTGTGTTGATACAATTTCAAACATAGACAGGTTGCATAGTACAAATAACTTTTCTGTTGCCTTTACTCAAATTCAACAGTTATTTATATGTTCCCTGTTTGCTTTATCATTTCTGTCTCTTTCTCTGCTCATCTGTATGCACATGTGTATATGTGTATGTTTTGCTTATGTGTACTTACTAATTGTACTGCTTGATCTATCAGTTTCTCAGATGTGTTAAAATCTCCAGTTATGGATGTGGTTTTGTTCGTTTTTTTCTTGTAATTCTAATGGTTTTGCTGAGTTGTGTATTACCAGGTACATAAAATTTCTTCATAGTCACAAGTTCTTTGTGAATTTTGCCTTTAGTCTTATTTTCAGTTACAATTTTGTTTCACTAGCTTGCTTTTGGTGAATATTTAACAATTATGTCTTTTATTTATCTCTTTATATTCAACTTTTCTGTGTTGTTTTGTTTTAGGGTATCTTTTTGTAAGCAGCATATAGCTGGACTTTGTTTTTTTAATCCAGTTTGATAGTATCTCTCTTTTATAGGTGAGTCGAATCCTTTTTTATATATTGTGATCATTGTCATAGTTGTACATACTTTTTCCATCGTATATTTTCTGCTCATCATCCTTTTTCTTTGGATATTTCTTTCTCTTTCCCATCATCTTTTGTGTTGATTGAATTTATTTTGCTGGTTTAGAAGTCATTGATTGTAGTTTTCTTATTTTAATGATTATCCTTAATATTTTCCTGTTTTGAAATTTATTTGATTTTTTTAAATTGCAAGGATAGGACATGCTTTTAACAAATGTAACTATTAAAAAAAATAAAAATAAAACAGCTGGTCACAGTGGCTCACGCCTATAATCCCAGCACTTTGGTTGGCAGAGGCGGGAGGATTGCTAAGCCCAGGAGTTCGAGACCAGCCTAAGCAACATAGCAAGACCTTATCTTTACAAAAAAAATTAGCCAGATGTGGTGGCACATGCCTGTAGTCCCATCTACTCAGGAGGCTGAGGCAGGAGGATTGCTTGAGCCCAGGAGTTAGAGACTGCAGCAAGCTATGATGGAACCACTGTGCTCTAGCCTGGGCGACAAAGCCAGACCCTATCTCTAAAACTAACTCTCTCTCTCTCTCTCTCTCTCTCTCTCTCTCTCTCTCTCTCTCTCTCTCTCTGGGGGGGGCGGGGGGGGGGGGGGGGGGGGGGGGGGGGGGGGGGGGGGGGGGGGGGGGGGGGGGGGGGGGGGGGGGGGGGGGGGGGGGGGGGGGGGGGGGGGGGGGGGGGGGGGGGGGGG
>CAUYQG010244983.1:0-15767 GCA_963574415.1 Tarsius wallacei
GCCCGGCTGATTTTTTGATTTATTGTAGAGATGAGGTCTCGCTTGCCCAGGCGGGTCTCGAACCCGCGGGCTCAGGCAATCCACTCACCTCAGCCTCCCAAAGGCGCGGGATTACAGGCTGAGCCACCGAGCCCGGCAAGAATAGACACTTCTTAAAAGAGCATACAAGCAACCAACAGACACATGAAAAAAGGCTCAGCCTCACTAATCATCAGAAAAATGTAAATCAAAACCACATTGACATATCACCTAACTCCAATAAGAATGGCCATCATTAATAAAACAAAAAACAACAGATTCTGGCCAGGATGCAGAAAAAAAGGGAACACTTCTACACTGTTGGTGGGAATGCAAACTAGTTCAACCTCTATGGAAAACAATGTGGCAATTCCTAGAAGAACTAGATATTGACCTAATGTATGACCCACCAATCCCCATACTCAGAATATGCCCAGAGGAACTGAAATCACTCTACAAAAAAGATTTCTTGCACACACATGTTTATTGCAACACTATTTACAACAGCAAAAACGGGAACCATCCATGCTGCCTATTGAAACTGGACTGGATGGAAAAAAATGTGGTACATATACACAGTGGAATATTACACAGTCATAAAGAAGAACAAAACCATGGACTTCACACTACCTTCAATAGATTTTGAGTCTATATGACTCAGTGATTTTTCACAGAAACAAAGAACTGAGGACCACATGTTCTTCCTCATAAGCGGAACCTGAACATTTGCCATAATACAATAAGAAAAGGATTGGCAGTAGCTGGAAACTGCAGGAGAGGGAAGTGGGGCACATAACATCAAAAACGACACCTGATCTCAAATCACATGAAGTGGGGACCAAAGGGAAGCCCAGATTTACCTGTATGATGACTACTTGTATACCTGATCCTTAATTGTGCCCCATATTTTTTAAATTAAAAAAGGTGTTGAGTATGAAAATTAAATAAGAGGCCTTAAAATGTTATAATGAGCACTGCTTTTGGAAAGACCTAACTAAACAGCTTTGCGTTATTAAAGCTTAGACTGAGTTGAATGAACTTGGCAAAAATGAAAAAAAAATTAACATTGTCAGTCATTTACAAAACACAGCACACAACTAAAGCTTTGTCATGATTGGGAGCAGGAGGAGAAGTGTTAAAAGTAGAAGCTAGACTCATTACAAAAGAGATTCAAAGACTTTTTATATTATAATCATAGTTTAGGGTCTCAGATTGTTCAGGAGCATGACATGATCCAAGGTGCTGTTGTGTCTCTCCATGGACCATAGACTAGAATTACAAAAGTAAGGAAATGATGTAAGTTGCAAATTATATTTGGAATATAGTTTAGTAATTATCAATAGAACACTGTAGACTCTTCAAGCATTCAGCAGGGTGCCGTGGCTCGTACCTGTAATTCAGGCACTTTGGAAGGCCAAGAAAGGATGAACATTTGAGGCTTGGAGTTCAAGACCAGCCTGAGCAACATACCGAGACCCCGTCTCTATGAAAAATACAAAAATTAGCCAAGTGTGGTGGCACACACCTGTAGCCCAGGGTGACCCTGATCGTCCAGGGTAACTATCAAGACACAAGCCTTTCTTGTCCTGATGGAAGGAGCAGATGTGCTCAGTACCCTTAGGCTGCACTGAAAACTTCCTTATTCCTGGCTCGGCTATAGACCTTTTCCCAGTGGGCAGAACCATGAAGTGTTCAGGGTTCCCCTGAAACCCGTCCCTGCATGGATGCCCAGTGGAAACATTTCCCTCAGCCCTTTCCAGAAGACCTCAGCACAGTCCCCTCCAAGGAAAGAAATGGAAACCAAACCCCAAACACCTGGAGAACCCCATGTGGTCCCCAGTCAAGCTGTAGCTGGGACTTGGCCTCTTGTCAGCTCCATAAGAAGCCTGAGTGATGCTCTCCATGGCCTATGGGAACCAAGGACACTGAGGAAGAGCTGAGAAGACCCTCCACTCACCAATTTTTTTTATGACATGGGGGAGGGACTTTCTCAAGCCTGCCTCTGGTGGTCTAGGAGCCTGTGGATTCTGGGGCAGCCTTCAGTGTAGAATCCAGAGAAGTTCCCAGCACTAAGGCCATCAGAGCCTTCTCCTGGGGGGTGGAACCATCAACCAGAAAAGCTGGGCAGTGGCAGGGCCCCTGGATCCTGAAGACTCCCATCCTCCCATCCAGTGAGCCCCCATGCAACCTCAGCCTTGAAAGTGTTGGCGGGGGGAACCATCACTGAGTCTGACTGGATGTGTTACCCGGTGGTGTCCTGGGCTGAAGTTTCAGGAGAGTAGGCCTGTGTTGAAGCCCCAAGGGAGCAACATGGAAGTGGAGACAATCAGGAAGACTAGGATGGGTGGCAGGCCATCTCTTGGATGTGGAGTTGGGCCAGGGGACATGGGATGGGGAGACACTGCCATCTGAGAATGTTCTGACTGTGTGTGGGGCATGTGGCTGGTAGGGTAGCCAGCTGGGAGGCAGAAGGAACAGCCAGGAGTTAAGAGTTTTCTACCCTGTGAGTATGCCACTGCACTCCAGCCTGGACTACAGGAGTGATACTCCAACTTGAAACAAAAAAAGACGTCTATCGAGGTCAGGTCAGAGGGACATGATTTAGTGTGGCCTTGGGGAGGCTGTGATGCCCTTGGCTGATTGGGATGAGAACATCTGACTCATGTGGGTGTCCCTTTCCAGCCCCAGGCTCCATCTTCAAGAATCCAAACACGTTGGGGATGGATGGCGCCCTCCCAGGAGGTCTCAGTCAGTCAGCCTATGAGGTTATCCCCTGGCTTGCCTGGGGGTGGCCACGTGGCAGCTGTCCACCTACCATGGGTGGCGTGTCTCTCATTGCCAAGCAATTGAACAAGAGCCCAGAAGGCATCTTGTTCACTTAGATATGTGAGGAGAATGGCTGCAGTGTGGCTCATCCTCCTGTAGTGGCCTACCTCCTGCAAGAGCCAAACCACATGGGATGTTACCTGGGAGGACGGAGGTGGCTGGCAAAGGCTAATGTCATCTGGGTGAACAAAGATTTCCTGGAGAGTAAAGGTCACTGGGGAAGACTGCCACATGCATAGAGGATCTGAGGTGCCATCACTGCACCCCAAACTGACACTGTGCATCAAGACTAGGTGGGTCATGCACATGTCAGTTTACAAGGAGCCCAGAGAGACTCCTGCAGTGTGCAAGTTCACATGGAAGGAAAAAGCACAGGTGAGGACCATTCAAGCCTCAGAGGTGTGGCAGGGAGGTTGCTGTTCCAGGCTCAGTGCAGCGCACAGGACCAGACCTCCCCAGGACTGGACCTCCCCGAGCACTGCCTATGGGTGCTGAAAGCGCCACACAGGGTCCTGAGATGACAGCAAGCCACTGGGCACAGGAGGACACTGGGTCCAGACCACAGGTAGGCCATGGAGGCAGCTCAGTGGCTGTCTCTATCAGGAAGGGCCTGGAACATGGGGCTTGGATGTGTTACCCGGTGGTGTCCTGGGCTGATGTTTCAGGAGAGTAGGGCTGTGTTGAAGCCCCGAGGGAGCATGTTGGAAGTGGAGACAAGCAGGAAGACTAGGATGGGTGGCAGGCCGTCTCTTGGGTGTGGAGTTGGGCCAGAGGATGCACCATCTCCATGACCCCCTCCCTGTCTACTGTCCTCTGATGGGGTCAGGCCAAGGGGAATTTTATCTCTGTCAAATTTCTGACGAACTTGACTCCTTCAAGATTCAAACTTGCTTGAGGACAAGAACACTGTCCATCAGGACTTCACTATGGGGTCGGTATTTCTCTGAGAGGAATTTCCCACACCTTACTAGGTTCATGGGGTTTGGGACACCACTGGGAGGCAGGCATCAACCTGGTTAAAACCAAAGTCATCTTGATTACTTTTGATGTTGGCACTGGATGAGAGACTCTTCCCGTGCATGGACTTCCTTGACGTCAGTGAGCCGGATCTTCCTCAGGCCACCCTGTCTGGCTACAAACACTGAATGTGGAGAAAGCCAAGACACCCCTCGAAGCACCCATGCTCAGCAACATGAGAATGTGGCCTGGGGCTGCCAGTGCCTGGGAATACTCACTGGGTCATATGCAGAATAGGCTCCCAAGACAAAAAAAAAAAACTCTGGTGTCTAAGAAAGAGAGAAGGAAGGTTTTGTGTGTTTTCTGCTGGGTTTTTTTTCATTTGTCTCACAAACCCTGACAAGGAATCCAACTCCAGGCGAAGATGTTCTCCTCCCTCTCTAGTTTCTGCTTCCCTTTACCCTGCTCCATCCAACTTTGGTATGTCTTTAGGAAGAGGCTCTCATGGGTCTCATCAGGGAATCACTGTTGGTCTCAGGTTGGAGGGTCCGGGTCATTAGGCCAGATCTGAAACAGAAGTGTGCTCTCTTTTATGGAACTCCTGATGGAACGCCTGTGATAACTTTCATTTGGGCATGTTCTTGGTTATGGACTGAATTGTGTGTCCTCAAACTCATATGTTGAGGCCTTCAAATCTAGTACCTCAGAATGTAAATTTGGAGACAGGGCTTCTAAAGAAGTAATTAGGTTGGAGGGAGACCACCAGGGTTGACCCTAACTGAATCTAACTTGTGTCATTAGAGGTAAAAATTTGGACACACACAAGAAAACACCAGGGATGGGAGCTACAGAGAAATGGCCATGGGAGGGCAAAGTGAGAAGGTAGCCATCTGCAAGCCAAGGAAAGAGGCTTCTGGATATCTTGATCTTGAATTTCCAAACTTCAGAACTGACAGAAAATAAATGTCTGCTGTGTCACACAGCCTGTGTTAGAAAACTAATACCCTCACTACTTCTTAGTAACTGGTTTGATACAATGGTGGAATGTCTTATGGCACATTCAAAATGTTCATTCAGAGACAACAGCCTGAAAATTTGGAGTTTTATCTTTAAGAATGTATTGACCAATATATGGTGTTTCTTCCTTAGCTGAAAATAAAGCAAAAACAGTTAAGGAAATCAAAGGATGTACGCAGAGGTACCTCCTATTATCAATTTATGTAAATAGGTTTATTACTCTAAATCTTGCTTAGGGACTATTTGCCTCCTGTCTCTAATATTATTTTTTAATTTATCTAGTTTATGTCTTAGTTACATAGAGGTTATGATTTCATCAAAGAACACATTAATGTTTACATTGACTCAGAAATTGCAATTGTCATCTGAACATTTTGGGCTCTTCATGCCTTCACTAAGACAGGGTTGTAGTGAGTGGTATTGGGGACCACGGGAAATTTAGTTATGACACAACTGGACACAGGAATGACCAATATCTGGAATTCAGGAGATTCTCTACAGAATTTTTTTAAATGTCCACAACTAAGAGTAAAACTTAAGGGGAAAGAATTAACAACAAAAGATTGGAAAGGCTATCAAGAATTCAAATGTCAAGAATCAAGATTTAGTTTATCTTAATAAAACAACTTCAGCCATCTGAATCAGCCCAAGGTCAAAGAAAATGGGGAATAATAGAGAGTGAAAGAATTAAGGCTGTAAATTTTTACTAAAATATCAACACTAGCTACAAAAACAAGAACTGTTGGAGTGATATGTATATATTTCATATATATGTATGATTTTCATATATATATATATATACTATTTCTTTCTTCATTTTACCTTTTTCATTAAGTGATTTAGGTAGTTAATTTTACAACATACTTTTTGTGTTGCAGGTTATTGAGAAAGGACTGTGATCTGAACTAGAAGAGACACTAACATTGAAATATAACATTATCCAAACTGTTCAGGATTTTGTGTTTGTTTTGTGGGGAGAGAACAGTGAGACTACTTTTGTCAAGGCATCTTGTTCAGTGGAAGCATAGAGGTGTTATTTTTTAAAGGAGTTTCAAATATAACAAATATAGCCAGTCTTCAAGTAGTAATGTTTCATTCATTTATTGTTGTATTATAAGATTCATGAGAAAAAAAAAATTCTAACTTGGGTTACTATCTGTGGGAAGTTTCCATAATCTCTCCATTTCTTCATGTTTTTTTCTGGTACTCAGGTTTCCTCTCACAAGCATCACAAGCTATGCTCCTTAGGCAAATTGGAAAGCCTACATGGTCCCAGGCTGACAGAGCGTGGGTCAGTGTGCGAGCATGCCTTACAATAGAATGTGTCCTACCAAGAGGTAGTTCCTGCCTTGTGCCTTGAGCTGATTCCATCCATGAGTCTGATCTGGAATCTTTGGACAAATAATGATCTTACTTTTATTTATTAATCTTTCTTAAATGTGTGTACCTTTCACATTTATTTCAATGTTTAACATTAGAAGTTTTTTTTTTTTATTCTTTAGTGGTGATTTCGTGACCATAAATATGACACAAGAACTTAATCTTTGTTATATCAAAGGCCATGGTAAAACTGGTCTCATATTTTATTTACTTAACTTTATAGTTTCCAAGAACCTATCAATGACTTTACATGAGGGCTAACTATGTAGAAGAGTGTCTATAAATACTGAGTAGTCCAAGGAGTTGAATGTTCCACTCATTTTCCTATTATCTTCAACTGAAAATTTCATTATATCTGCTCTCCTCTGAGATGCTGTGAGTAGGAATATTAAAACTATATTTCTCCTTTACCTCATGGCTTTCTATTATTTTCTCTCAATGGAGACAAACTAGAATAAAACTGGAAATCCAAAGAATGTAGAACAGATTTTATGAAACATTCCAAATAAAATGCCAAATTAAGGAGAACTTGAGGCAGCTATGTAAGGAGAATAGATAAATAATAAAATGAATAAATAACAATTATCCAACACTGAAAGGTCTGAACAAAACTAGAGATACTAAGCTCATACCTGTGGCTGACTCCTGCATGCACCATATATGCTTTTATATCATTCTATATTAGTTCTAGGGCTAAGATTTGAGCACTATAGTAAAATTCTAAAATGCCTTTTAAACAATTTACTTTCTTTCTCAAAACAATTGATGATACCACATTTTCCTTAAGGCATTCTTCATCTCCACATTTGTCAGTATGTAGATTAGTGGGTTGAGCATGGGAGCAGTGATGGTATGGACAAGAGCAAACACTTTGTTTTCTGGAAAAGTTATAGCTGGCCTAATGTAAATAAAGAGGACAAGCTCAAGAAACAGGATGAAAACTGTTATGTGGGAACTGCAAGTTGAAAGAGCTTTGGTATAGCTCTCTGCTGGGTAAACTCTGATGGTCTATAACATCAGAAATTAAGGTACTATCAAAACCACAGAAGTCACCAAAGAAATCAGACCTGAATTAATAGTTACCAAGAGACCGTGTATTTATCAGTGCAAGCCAATTTTAGCAGAGGATGCACATCACAGAAGTAGTGATTTCTCTCATTAGGACCACAGAATGCAAGAAGACAGTGAGAAGAAACTGCCTGGAAGAGTGAATAAATATTCCAGTACAACAAACTGTGACATCGTGTTACACTTCCACTTGCTCATGATGGCAGGATAGTGCAAGGGCTTGCAGATGGCCATGTAGTAGTGGTCATTGGCCATCCCTTTGAGCATGAAGATCTCTATGGCTCTAAAAATGTGAATGACAAATAGCTTTATCAGGCAGTGATGATAGGAAAAGGTCTTCCTATCTTCCAGGAAGTCAGCCATTAGTTTTGGGGTCACTGTGGTTGTGTAGCTAAGGTCAGAGAATAAGAAGCAATAGAGGAAAATAAACACCTGAGTTGGTCAGTTAGCTGAGTGCATATGATGGAAATCATTATGAGCAAATTTCCCATCCAAACAGCAAACTAGCAAAATTAAAATAATACAAAGCAGAGGACATTTGGAGAAAGTCCGAGAAGAAAAAATACAGTGACATTATTTCTATTTTCCATGGTCCAGTGCAGGAAAAAATGCATAACAGCCACCTGAAAAGACATAGTACATAAGTCAGTGTCAGAAATGTCATGGAGAATATTGATGATAACACTAATAATATGAAACTATGTTTAGTACATATGATTCCAGAATTTCAGAAAATAAAAAACCTGATATTTAATAAATGTGTTTAATTTTTTTCTGATTATTCTCATCTGATTTCTATAAATCATTCTTTCATGGCATTATGACAATAATAAAAATGGATAATCCAATCAATTATAAAATACTGAAAGATTATTAGTTGCCAAGTAATTCCCAGTACATAATTACATCCTTACAAAGGACATAGCTCTGAATGCTTATAAGCTCAAATTTTATTAAGGATGACATGTAAGTGATACACTTTTTTTTCAAATGTAAAGTTTAACAGTGGCCACTAGTGAGATATAGTCTACCTCAAAATCATCTTAGAATGAGTTAGGAACTGAAGTTAAAAATTAATATAAATAAATAAGTAGAAGACAAAAACTCTCAGCAAGAAGCCCATGCATTTGGCCAGAGTAATATTTTGATTGCTTGTTTGCCTTTTCCTTATCTATTATTGAGACAGTAAAATGCTGATATTTGATAACAGGAGTATGTTTGTGTAGGTCTTCAATAGCAATCACGTATTTAAATAAACCACAGAATAAGCAGTAGTTAAGACCAGCAAAGAGGAGCAAAAGGCAGTTTTACTTGGATATTTGTGCTCTTGACTTTAATATAGTATTTTCAGGTCTATTTTTTCTCAGTTTTTTGAATTGGAGCCTGCATTGTTGTTTTCTGTTCTGTCCAACTTATGCCTCTTGCCAAAACCCATAAAGAATCATGAAAAATAATACATCAGAGAAAAAAATTTTTGGAAGTTTATGGGAAAAGTTTTATGTGTAGACAGAGTTGGCACTGTGAGTTCTATTACCTAATTATATTAGAGTGTGTAAATTTGAGTACCAATCACTTCATGCCTCTGAATTAAAGTCTCATTTACAGAAAAACATTTTAAAAAGGAGAAAATCATGAAGACATTAAAGACCAAAAAAAGTTGTTTTATTTACAAAATGGAGAAACCAACCTGGGCATCATGAAATTATTTAAGCAGAAAGAAAACTTAGAGATTCACTAGTCAAATCCCTGAGGTCTAAATAGAAGGAATTTTAATTAAAAGTCAAATACAGACTGAATAAAGTAGGTTGAATATCCTTCTCATGCCACAAATATTAAATCTGTAGGATTTGATTTATGAAAATCTAGGCAGTGTATTTGGAGTTGCCAGAGCTTCTGATGATTTAGTTTGCACCTCAAAGCTGTTGGTAAAACAGCATAATTGTTAATCAAATAGTCTAATTGTCTTTACTATAAATTTGACCCCCAAAATCTTTAATTTTGTTATGTTTTCTTAAAATTTGTGATGTCTGCTCTACCAAAATCTTGTAGCTATTTTTTCCATAAATTTATTTTTAAATTCCCTGTTCATCTCTTTTACAGATTCAGTGAATTGTTTAACCTTCCAAATTAAACACACACACAAAAATTTGTAATGAAAATGAAACCTTAGAACAAATAAACTTTGCTATATTGTAGTTTCAAGATTTAGAATTGACCTAGAGACAAGTCGCTGAAAAGTAATTTTTCTCCACATGCCATGATTTATGCTGTACAAGAGGAACCAAAAACAATTGGAATTTATTTATTTAACAATTGTGTGTTTATTCTTACATGTTCAGTTACCTTCAAAGTACTCTCCCTTTGATGCAGCATACCTATAAAGGTGCTTTTTCCACTGCTCAAGACAGTTTTTGAACTCATCTGTTTTGATATCTTTTAGTGCTTCTGCCATTTTGTTTCCCTTCTCCCACATTAGCAAAACATTTTCCGTTGAGGACTTCCTTCATCTAGGGAAACAAAAAAGAAGTCGGTGGAGGTGAAATCTGGTGAATGGGGAAAGAGCTGCACCTGAGGCGAAATCCTGTGAATGGGGAAAGTGGAGCATGGGTCCATGCCATTTTTGGTTAAAGACTGCTGAGCACTCAGCACAGTGTGGGTGGCAGGTTGTTCCTCTAAATAACCTATCATAAAATGGAAAAAAACGCGTTGCGAGACTCTCCAAAAAAAAAAAAAAAGTTACTGAAGCTGAACACAGTCTCTCACTACAGTTCTTGCTGGTAAGCTGATGCTGCTGGGCTCCTAGAACACTTACTTAGTGGGGGAAGCCTGTACTACAAAGGGCCTCCAAAAATTAATTCCAGTTATCTTTGGGTCCCCCTGGTAGGTATATAATATATTCATACTATAGGTGTAAGAATATAACATATACGTAGGTGAAGAAGTTTCTTTATCTATGAATTTAAAAGTCTACCTTTATTTTAAAATAGTATTTAAAGTACCAGTCTGAATAATTCTTAAATTGTTTGTTCATATAAGCAGACCTAAACAAAACCATTGTTTTATTTATATGCATGGAGATACAAATCTAACTGAATTATTTTCCCTCAAAAAACTAAAACAAACAAACAAACAAGATGGTTTATACACAAGATGAACCATGGTTCATTTTCTTTAAAAAAAACCTCAAGCTGTTAGAACGTTCAGCGGAAACCAAACAATCATTCAGCCTTCATTTATTGAAATATAATTACTTTTTCTACTAACTAACACCATCTAGTCAGTAGAAAAACAATCTTTGTGAATACTTGTCTGAGTTTCCAGTTGCTACATTCTCAAGGCCAAAGTTAAGACTTTATTTCCCATTTTAGCAATTCTTCCTTTCCATTTCATCTCCCTCATATACTTGTGGTTTACTATATAAAAACTATATGTGTTTTAGAATTTGAGATGTCTGGTTTCTATTTGTTACCCAAACATCAATTTTAAGTGTTAACTCATCATTTCATTTTCTTCAACACTAATATTTCAGAAATGATTTCTCTCCATATGAATCAGAGAATGTAAGATTTCACATTTAAAGATAGAGAACTTTGAAAAGAGCAAAACTCTTGACAAACAAATATGGTATTTCATTTCGTGTGAAGGGCTTCCAAGAAGAATACTATTTTAGAAATGTAAAAATTAATTAAGACTTTCCAGATAAAGTATATGTAGACCATCAAACTAGTATTTAGCAAGCCAGAAGTTAAAATCAAAAGTTTTGGAGTCCTGAGCTAGAGTTCACAAATAAAACATGTAGAACCAAAGTAACAGAATAAATATAATGTAAAAAATCTTAATTTTAACATAATTATTTTATTCTTTTTTATTTTTATTTTTATTTTTTTGAGTTGGAGTCTCACTCTGTCGCCCAGACTGGAGTGCAGTGGCCGCTCCCGGCCACCGCAGTCTCGACCTGCTGGGCTCCGGCGATCCTTCCGCCTCAACCTTCCGAGTAGCTGGAATTACAGGCACGCGCTACCACGCCCGGCTGATTTTTTGATTTGTTGTAGAGATGAGGTCTCACCAAGTTGCCCAGGCGGGTCTCGAACCCACGGGCTCAGGCAGTCCACTCACCTCAGCCTCCCAAAGCATGGGATTACAGGCTGAGCCACCAAGCCCGGCTTATTTTATTCTTTATGTGCAAATCAGATAGCCTCCAAAATTATTGGCCTTGAACCATTTAATCTCTTCTAACTTTGATAACTAGATGACAGAAATGGAATAATAAATTTAATCAAACTCTCTAAATCCATAAAAGATATAGGTAATAAACAAAAACTACATATTCAGTCTACTTCTCTGTCCTACAAATGTAGCCCATTTATAAAGAGCAAGAGGGTCACAGCTCATGTACTTGAGTAAAAAGCACTGAATCTCCTCATGTTCTGAAACATTAGTAGTGCTGTTACAGCCACAGCAGCCCCTCTGCAAGAACAGTGGGCTCGGAAAGAAGTGAGCATGATTCATTTTCTAGCATCGTTCTTCTCTCACATTAGGAACTTATGCTCGCTTGTTCTAGGTTTCAGGTCTGTAAAGTAATGAATCTAATCTTGATGGTTTATAGTTAAGATTTTGCATAACCACCGATCTCTCTACCTTTGCCAAAAGTAAATTATTGTACAATCTATACACATAATGAAGTGAAACTACTTGGGTTTGAATTCTGGCTTTGCTCTGAGTAAGCTGTTTACAATAACCCCTAGCAGGTCAATTAATTCCAATGTTCCCTGAAAATTTGAGCATTCCCATGAGCCTAACATTCTTCTAAGCATCTTACATAACTTTCTAAATCCTTACAATAACTCTCAGAAGTAAATATTAGTATATATTTGCAAAAGAAGAAACTGAGTCACAGCAAAATTAAATAATTAGTCCAAGGCCCTAGAACTAATAAGTACTGGAGTCAAGATCTAAAACATATATACTTCACTTGACAATACGCTTAAGATTTTATCTACTGAGCATAATTCTTAGTACATAATGTATAATCAATAAATGTTTGATACTACTATTACTTTAGAAAGATCTCAATGATGCAGATATCTCAATTTTTAATCTATGCCAAAGCAAATTATAATATCTGTGCTTAATTTATATGATCCTACATCCCTCACATACAAAGAGGCTGTCTTATACCCTCCTTGAAATATTGGGAAGTACTTACACAAATTAAATTTTGAATTCTAGCCATTGCTCCCTGTTCTGTATGATTTGGGCCATGTAATGCTTTTTTCTCAGGCCATTGTATTGCTGATGAGTACATTTATTTCCAGCTATGTTGAGAGAATTAACTGGATAAAGTACATGAAAGTGTTATCAGTCAATCTTAGGGGGTCAATGAAAAATTGTTACCATGCTTGTATTCTTTATATCTCTTATCAAATACAGTCTACCATTTATTTAAACAATAGGTAATTGTTTGTCAAATAATTAAAAGAAATAACTTTAATGATTTAAAATAGTATATGAATAAGTAAATTATTCAATCATTGAAATCCTTACCATATAATCACTACAGGCAACAAGGGCACACTACAAAGTAAATAGAAGGTAAACACAGACTCAATTTTGAGATACTTTTATTTGGTGTGTGTTTGTGTGTGTGTGTGTGTGTGTGTGTGTGTGTGTCTTGCCTAGAGTATGTTTGGTAAAGTTACTACTTGGGCTGTATTTTAATTTTGTGTGTATGTGTGGGTTTTTTTTTTTTTGAGTGGGTAGTGCAAGGATCCTATTCTTTTGTTTGGGTTTTTCTCACTTTGTTGGTAAGCTATAAATCACACTTTTTCTTAATACTTTGTTGACATTCTACTAGAAGTTGTAATAATGTTTTCTTATTTGTAATTTGCTACACAGCTAAGTATATCTAGCTGTTACTATCTACTTAATCCTTTATAACGTCACACTCTCACCGGACAAATCCTTAAGTCTATTGCTGCCCTAAGGTCAAAACAAATTAGTCTGTCAAGGTCAGAGAAGATGCCTGTATTTCACTTTGACTTCCTGCCAGTCTGTTTCTATACAAAGTAGGCAATAATGTATTTAACAGATACCACACATTCAGTCAGGATAATGGCAAGGGACAAATGATGCACCTTGCATGTTCTTCTGCTTCATTTGTTCTGAATCTATTCCTGTTTCTTGCTATCTAGTGTTTTCTCTGTTTTCCTCATTGAAATACTGGTCATTCCTCTCCTGTTCACGTTATTTCATTTCAACTTCTTTGTGTGTGTGTAAGTGTGTTTTTGCTACTCTTTCTTTTTTTAAAATTTCAGTAGCTTTGAGGGATACAAATAGTTTTGGGCTCGGATCTAAGAATAGCCACCACCCCCATTTGTGCACGTTGTATCCAATAGGTGATTTGTTTGTGCCTCCCGTCCTTCTCCCATTCCCCTTCTGAGTCTCTGCTGTCCACCATACCATTCTCTGTGTCTTTGCATGTCTTTACTTTAGCTACCACTTAGAAGTGAGAACATGTGGTGGTTCATTTCTGTTTCTGAGTTAGTTCGCTTAGGATGATGTTCTCCAATTTCACCCAAGTTGCTGCAAAAGACATGATTTCATTCTTTTTGATAAGCTGAATAGTATTCCATAGTGTATATATACCACATTTTCATTATCCATTAGTCAGTTGATGAGCACTGGGTTGTTTCTACATCATTGCAATTGTGAATTGTGCTGTGATATGCATGTGGGGGCAGGTTTCTTTCTTATGTAAGGACCTCTGCTCCTTAGAGTAGATACCTAGGAGTGGGATTGCTGGAACAAATGGTAGACCCACTTTTAGTTGTTTGTATATCCTCCATACTTATTGCTTTTCATACTAATGTTGCTTTTCTACTAATTTACACTCCCAGCAACTGTGTTTAAATGCTCTCTTTTCTCTGTATCTGTGCAAGCATCTATTTAAAAAAAATTTTTTTAGTAATGACCATTCTGACTGTTGTAAGGTGGTATCTTATTCTGTTTTAATTTACATTTCCCTGATAATGAGTGATATTGAGCATTTTTTCATATGTTTGTTGGCCATTTATATATATTCTTTTGAGAGATGTCTGTTCATGTAGTCTGCCCACTGTTTTTACGGGTTATTTGCTTTTTTCTTTCTGATTTGTTGGAGTTGTTTATACATTCTGCATGTTAGTCCTTTGTCAGATGTATAGTTTGTAAATATCCTCTCCTGTTCTGTAGGATACCTGTTTGTTCTGTTGATTATTTCTTGTGCTGTGCAGAGGCTTTTTAGTTTGTCTCACTTGTTTATTTGTTGTTGTTGTTGCATTTGCTTTGGGGTTTTAGCCATGAATTCTTTCCTAGGCTGATGTCCAGAAGAGTTATTCCTAGGTTTCTTCTAGAATTTTTTTGGTTCCAGGCCTGACATTTAAGTCTTTAATCCATCTCTAGTTAACTTATATATATGGGGAGCAATAGGAATCAGGTTTTATTTTTCTGCGTGTGGCTGTCCAATTTTCCCAGCACCATTTGTTGAATAGAGTGTCCTTTCCCCAGTATATATTTTTGTCTACTTTGTCAAAGATCGGTTAGTTATGGGTATTTGAGTTTGTTTCCGGGTTCTCTGTTCTGCTCCATTGGTCCATCTGTCTACCAGTGACATGTTGTTTGGGTTACTACAGCCCCGTAGTAGAATTTGAAGTCAGGAAATGTTATGCCTCTAACTTTGTTCTTTTTGCTTAGGATTCTTTTGCCTATTCATCCTCTTTTTTGTTTCCATATGAATTTCAGAATAGTTTTTTCTAATTCTGTGAAAAATGATGTTGGTAGTTTGATAGGGATTGCACTGAATCTGTAGATTACTTTGGGCGAGATGGTCATTTTAGCAGTGTTGACTCTTCCAATCCATGAGCATGGATGTTACTCCATTTATTTGTGTACACAACAATTTCTTGCATTGGAGTTTTGTAGTTCTTGTAGAGATCTTTCACCTTTTTGATTAAATATATTCCTAGATATTTTAGCTATTTTGCTGCTACTGTAAATGGAATTGAGGTTTGGATTTGATTCTCAGCATGGTTGCCGTTGGTATATAGCAGCACTACTGATTGGTGTGTGTTGTTTTTAATATCCTGAAACTTTACTGAATGCATTTATCAAGTTCAGGAGTTTTTTGGAGGTGTTTTTAGGATTCTCTAGGTATAAGACGATATTGTTGGCATACAAAGATTTGATTTTTTTTTCTTCCGATTTGAATGTCCTTTGTTTCTTTTTCTTTCCTTGTTGTTCTGGTTAGGATGTCCAGTATTGTATTGAATAGTAGTGGTGAAAGTGGGCACCCTTGCCTTGTCTATTTCTGATGGGGATGCATTCAACTTGTCTTCATTTAGGCTGACACTGGCTGTGAGTATGTCATATATGGCTTTCATTATTTTGAGGAATGCTCCCGCCATGCCTATTTTGCTGAGGGTTTTTATCATGAAGGGATGCTGGATTTTATCAAATGCTTTTTC
>CAUYQG010244985.1:0-14513 GCA_963574415.1 Tarsius wallacei
CACATTCCAGAGACTACCCTGGGCCTTGCACCACACCAGGCACTTTGTATGCATCAGCTCATCCGACCTCCCCAAACTCTGGCAAATTGTGTGCTACCATCCCATTTCTAGATGAGAACATTGAGGCTTGGATACGAACAAGTTAAGTAACTTGTTCATAGGTAACAGATGCAGGATTCAAATTCAGGTCTCCTGACCCCAAGGGCTTTCTCCTGCAAACAACGCCCTGCCCAGCTGCCTCTGTGCTTAGAAGTCTTCTCTGGGTGACCCGTCCTCTGAGTTAAGGTACAGGTTCTTGACCTTGTTTGCATATTAGAAGCATCTGAGGAAGCTTAAAAGTTCCTGACATCTAGGCTGGGGCCGTATCGGTGAACTCAGAAACTGCAGCCACAACCCCATCCACTCTTTTAAAAACTCCCACTTGGTGACAACATGCAGACAGGATGGTTGTCTTGTGTCTCGTCCAGGTACCTCTTTAGCCAAAAACGCTGGAGTCTGGGACGTTCTGCTGTCAACCTCAGGCTTCGCCATCTCAGGTCCACTTACCAGCTAATGAGAAAACAACACAGGAACAGGAGGGGACAGGGTCGGGTCCCTCCTAGGTCATTTATACTGTGAGTGTGGGTTTTTGGAACATGGGGGTTAGTGAAGAAGGGGAGGAAAGAGATAGAGACAGAAATGGTGTGGCTCTAAGTCAAGAGGTAGCTGGTGATACTACCAGGAGTGAAATACGCCAAATCGGTTAATAAAATCCAATTGCTAGCAAAGGAATAATATGAACCAGCTTACTCCATTTTGTTTAAAACTTTCATCTTAGTTACCTACCTGACCTAAGAAGCACTCCTCAATGCCTACGTGTGATGACAGTAACGTTCCCATGACCACAGACCCCCGGCTTTGTCTCCTTTGGGCAGGTCATGCTGACCGTTGTCTGCTGACCATTACAGAACTTCTTCGCCATAGCTTCCATGTGATTGTATGCTTTGTTAACTAAAATCAAATGCTACGCTTTGACATATTCATAGTTTGTTCTTATATTCTGTTAGTGACCTAACCAGGGTAACTCCATGGTGTCATGATTCTTCTTCCTTGTCTCTATGAAGCTACCTTAAGCTATATCTTAATGGCAGAACTCCAGGGACTTTCTGGGCACTGGCTACACCTACCTGACATGAAATTAATCAAAGCTCCCTAACAATCGAAGCTCCCATTTTGGTTGCCAAGCTGTTAGTTAACAGTCGCTCTGGTCACTGAGTTACTATATAGCCAATGCTGAAAATTTTACCTAAAAAAACTTGTCACAAACTGCACCACTTTGCCAAGAGTTTTTCTGGCGTTGGCCTACTCTTGACCCGCGCGTTTAATAAATTCATAATTAATTAAATTCAACCTGCTGGCATAGCTTCTTCTCGCTTACTTGGTCATAACAGAAGGGCACTTATATCTTCTCTCCCACTTCTGCTGGGTGCCATCTTGTCTTTCTCAACAGGAAAAGACAGGGACTAACTACACATTAACTTTGGAGCTGGGAGGGTCAGAACTGACAGAGGAGGGACTTAAATGCAGGTGAATGAGAAGGTGGGAAGGTCTTAGAGGAGTGAGGGTCAGCTGATGTGGCTCCTAGCAGCTAACACTCTGACCCCCAAGACTTGCCCAAGTCCAATTGCAAGTAAGATTGTCAGGAGCTTGGGCTGATTGCCTGAAGGCAGTTGCTGGGTTTTGTCCAATTCACTACCTTTCTACACATTTTTAACCATCCAGTCAGAAGGAAGGAAAGACCTGGAAAGCTGGGAGCAAATCTTGTCTGTCCAAAGACCCTCGGGCTCTGAAGCAATAAACAGAACTGCAAAGGTGGCTGGAAGCTGGGAGGGTTCTGAATGGCTGCATTGCCTTCTCTCACCATGTGGGGTCCTCAGTCTGGCAGACAGAGGAAGTGGGGGTGGGGAGGGGAGCTGTCAGTGGGGTTTCCACTTTCAGCTACAGTTTATACAAACATGGTTCTAGAAATTTCCCTGCTCTCCTGGATGGGCCGTTTGGAGGACTCATCCTGGGGGAAGAGACCATCACCCCTGAACTTGAGGAGTCTTTGACATAAAGCTGTGCCTGGGCTACAGTGAGTACACGTGGCTTCTTGAGTGTGAGCTCAGTAGCATGAGAAGCTATACAGAGAAGCCCCTAGGTATGTGGAGGCAGGCTGCACGGGTCCAAACTCAAGTTCCTCTGCTTTATCAGCTGGGTGACATAGGGCAAGTCACTGAACCTCTCTGGCCTTAGTTTCCTCATCCGTAACAGGTAGATAATTTTAGTCCCTACTTCATGGGATGGCTGTAAAAATTAAAGAATTAGTATATCTTCACTACTCAGAACAGTATCTGGCATATAATAAACGCTCCATACTCCATAAATGTTACTTTAAAAAGCTACTGACACCAAATCTTTTATTCAGGGGCAAGTGGAGGGTGTTTCTCCCCTACCGTCATCCCTGTTCCTCTCATTCCCCTGGGAGAATGACCTCAGTCTCCAACATAAAACCATGGAAGTCTGGAGGGCAGACTTAAGGTTTCCTTGTCTTAATTTTCTAACTGCTCAGTTCTGGGTTTTTCCATTCTCCCCACTCTCCTGCCAACCCCCCTGGAGTGTAGCACTAGACAGCCCTCCCCACCACATGCACCAGTCCAGTTTCTGACTTCCTGAAGCCTCTCTACTGTGCAGTTCCTCTGCTGGGAGCCACGGGCCAACTCTCAGGCCACCCAGCCATTTTCTGTCACTTCTCAGCTACGCATCTCAGCACCATTCAACCATCACCATGTTGACAGGCTTGTTTCTGAGAAATTCCCAAGTGAATCTGATCTGGCTGGAGTTGACTCTTAATAGTAGGGAAATCCTCCCTGATGTGCAGTACCTAATGGATGCCTGACACGCTGAATAAACGTGACAGGCCTGACCCCTTGAGCGGCCTGCAAAGGCCACGGACACAATGCCTTTGAATGCAAATGTGAGTTGCAGGCTAGAAAAAGAGAGAGAAAGAGGAAAAAAGCCCAGAAGCTTGAGGCCTATTTTCTTTTTTGAGTTGGAATCTCACTCTGTCGCCCAGGCTGGAGCGCAGTGGCACACTCACGGCCACCCCAGCATCAACCTGCTGGGCTCTGGCGATCCTTCCGCCTCAGCTTTCCACACCCCGCTACTTTTGGATTTATTGTAGAGGTGAGGTCTTGTCAAGTTGCTGGTCTTGAACCCCTGGACTCAGGCAATCCGCTCGCCTTGGCCTCCCAAAGTGCTGAGATTACGGCTGAGACACCTATTTTCAATGACAATAGTCTAGCAGTAGCTTAGTGATGACACCCAAGGTCTGCTGGTCCATGAGAAAGTACCCACAGAGGTCTGAGCTGAACAAGGTGCCACAGAACAGAAGGCGCATCTCCTCTTCAAGCTCACTGGTCAGAACTACCACCCACGAGGGGAACTCCTTCCAGAAAATGCCGATTCACAAAGGGAAAAATACACCCAAACACATGGTTATTTACTAAAACCGGTCAGATGTACAGAAGGGACCAGTAGGCTGTTTACTGTAGGGGTCGAGTCAACAAAATACACACTTTGGGCCAGTCTGGCTCATTGTGTTCAGTGCCATGGAGGTGAGAAACATGACTGAGACTTTGCCTCTGGCCTTAAAAAGCCCAGGCATTGCTTAGAGGATTAAAGAAACACACACACACACACACACACACACACACATGTGTATATATGTAATACATATATTTAATTGAAGTTAAGAAGAAAATTCCCCAAGGTAGAGGTGTGCATTAGGCACAGGAGGGGGTGTGGGACACCCCAGCAAGGCCCAGGGTAGATGGTTCCTCCTACTTGGTTCCTCTGGTACCACTTTTGAGTCAGAGAGGAGGAAATTCCCTTCCACAGCCCTCTTTCCTTTCTCTTCTCGCCTGACACCCTGCCCTCTGTCCATGACAAGACAGAAACTGTGCTGCTACCCCACAGCAACCTCGAGCACAAACCACACAGGGTAGAGGGAGGATGGTCCTGGGAGGAGCTGGCCTACTGCTGGTGTGCTGCTGTTTTCTTCTGCCTCGCCAGCCCCTATGCAGAACAGGTCATCACGTAATTTGACTTTCATCTGTATCATAAGATAATGTTTTTGACAATCAGTCTCATCAAGCTTTGACAATCTTCACAAACCACCAAGGGTAATTCTCATGCAAGGAGTCATCATCTGCCAATCAGATGTGTTGCATCTCACCACCCCTTCCAGCAGGCCTCTGAGGTCCACCTGTTCCCTTCAGTGACCACTGTCCAGGATCTGTACTTTTGGGTACCTCTGGCTTACTTCTCATTTCTGACAAAATACGTTCTTGCTCTCTTTGGTCTCTGGGACTTTTTTTCCCTCCTGGGACTCAGCTCAAGTCACTTTGGTTTAAGGGCCCAGCTGCTTCCCATGTACCCCACGGCCAGTGCCCATGGAAGTCCACCTGCCTTTCTCCTAATTCCAAGTATCTCGCCCTACTCAGGCTCCCAGAGCAACGCACCTCTTTCCCTCAGCACTGGCCCATAACCTGACACCCCTCCAGGCCAATGTTACTCTCCTTGTCTCAAACCGGCAGCTCCTGGGCCAAATCTGTCATCTGGCCTACAGATATGTTCTGTTTGGCCCATAATTTGTTCTGAAAACATTTTGCGTTAGTTGTCAACCTTACACATAGGAGAATTATGGTAGAACACTCTAGAAAGTTTAGTAGTTTCTCATCAAGCTAAACACATACTTACCAAAATTATCCAGCAATCCCATGCTTAGGTCTTTGCCCAAGAAAAATGGGATCTTTGCTCATGCAAAAACTTGTACTCAAATGTTTATAACAATATTATTCATAAAACCCAAGACAACCAAGATGATCCATCAAATGGCGAATGGATCAGCAGGCTGTGGTCCACCCATGCCACGGAATATGCCTCACCAATAGCAAGGTACACACTGCTAGAACACCTAGCAACATGGATGAATCTCAAAAGCATTGTGCCCAATCATCCCATTTATATGAAACTTCAGAAAAGATAGCAAGCAGAACTTTGCTTACCAGGTGCCGAGAAGGTGTGAGGGAACCAACTACAAAGGGGTATGAGGGAATTTTTTGGTGATGAAACTGTGCCATGTCTTGATTGGGGTGATGGGTACACACTTGTCTGTATTTGTCAAAGCTCATCACTTAAAAATGGTGAATATTATTGTACATTGTATTAATTTCCTATTGTTCTATAACAAATTTTCACATACTTAGTGGCTTAAAACAACACGTGTATTATCTTACAGTTCTGGAGGTCAGAGTCCAAAATGACCTCACTGCACTAGAAGTAAGGTATTGTTAGGCCTGTGCTCCTTAGGGAGTCTGTGTTCTTGCTTCTCCCTGCTTCTCAAAGTTGGCCACACTCCTTGGCTTATGGACCTGGCCTCCATTTTTAAAGTCAGCAACACCGAGCTGAGTCCTTTCCACGCTGCCATTTTTTCAGGTTCTCTCCTCCTACTCCCTCTTCCACTTTTAAGGACCCTCATGATTAGATCGGGCACACTGACTAACTCACTGTCATCTCCCCATTTTAAGATCAGTTGATTAGCAATGTTAATTCTATCTGCAACCATAATTTCCCTCTGGCATTTGACCTAACATATTCACACATTCCAGGGATGAGGACATAGACATCTTTGGGAGGCCATTATTCTACCTACCGGAAAATCAAGCATGTTTCCATAAGGATACATACAAATTAGAAGATTAAAAATTGGAAGGGCTTCATATAATATCCATAATTCTGCCTTCTCCTAGGAGACCAGATCTGACCACACTGGGCTTCATCATCTGTATAGCTAGATTCTGTTGCAGCTCAGTAGCTGCCAACCCTCTGGAAAGGGTGCAGGCGCTCTCGTTTGCTTCTGTTCCCTTTTCTGCCGGCTTCATTTATTTAAGGTATCTGAATTGACCGTCTTGGTCTTACACAGTCAAGACAAATGAAACCAAGACTCCTGGAACTCTGTCTGACTCACCTTCCCTTCTACCCTGCTGCTTGTCCTTCATCTAACCCATCAGGCTGAGGTATTCCCTCCATCTGACTAGCAACACTAGTACATGTCAAAGGACAGAGTGGAGTTCTCAGTGGCCCCAGCAAGGCTGAACTCCCAAATCCATGACAGCATTTGAGGAAAGGGTGCTTTGAACCCACAGGCTGACATAGGAAGGATGAGAAACAAGGCATTTCATCTTCAGGGTTCTGTGTTGTTATTCAGACCAGGTGTTTATCCACACTCCCACCTTAGCCTAAATGCATCTCAGAACAGGTCCAGCACAGAGTGAATGCCCAATAAATGCTTGCCAAACCCAAAGTGCAATGTTACACACTCACCAAGTAATTTAAATAAAGGTTCAATCTCAGTTTGATTAGCACTCATCGAGGCAAAACCCTGGGATCCACTTGTGTATTGGATAATTTAGAGAGAGGAAACACATTTGTTCCATGGCTCTCCATCAGTCTCCTAAGCCAAGCTGGTCATCTCACTAAGTAAGATGTACTACCCAGCACAGAGAAGACTGGGCAGGAGGGATATCAACGGCTGGGACAGCTCATCCCTTCTACCCCCACTAGAGGACGCAAGAGCATCCTCTTGTTTGAGTAGAGTTCTAGTGGCCACCCCACTCTGCTCTAATCCGTATCATTTTCTCTTGTCATACTTTGCCTCCTGTGATGTTGCCAGCTTTCAAGCCTGACCGCTACCATCTCCCTGCCACCCAGTTTCAGGCTCACTGTTTTCTAACCTCTTTGCGGGTATCCTGTCCAAGTCCCAACAAGCTCCTATTGTCTTGTGCATTCCCCAGTGTGATGGACAGCACAGTTAAAGGGCTCTTGACAGTTAAGCATGGGAATGAGGAAAAAGTGGATTGTGCAGGCTGTGCTCAAGTGGAAGCTCCAACATTACATAAAGGATCAGGCACTTCCTCGGGAAGAAGCACCTTTCAACCTTGAGAGGATCCCTTTAGGAGTTACTTCATTGCATAATTAAATTCCCCAGCATGCTTTCAACTTTGAGCTCTGCCCTTTTAAACAACTTGTTCTTCAAAGGCGCTATTCTAGGTGGTTGACTGTGAGTTTAAGGGAATTTAGCACACAGGCAATGTCAGTATGGCCCAGTGGTGCTGAATGCCCACAATGACTAAGATGCTATACCCTGGGTCCCCTTGGGTTCCCTCGAGACCCTCAAAAGGCACTCAAGGTAAATCTAAACTTGATTTTGACAGAGAGACAGATGCATAAAAGAGAAACACTAAGTCAGTCCAAAAGAGAATAGGGAACTGCTAGGTCATTTGGCAATAATGCCTCTGCTGATAGATTATGTAAAAAATAAAGTTTGGCTTAGTCCTTATAAATGAAAGAACTGTGCTTACAAAAAAACAGATGGGCAGCTCCATAACCTTCACCTTAACAACCTGGGCAAAAAAAAGAGAATATTCCTTTTGGGCACTCCACTACGCACATGGAAGAAAAATGATAGCCAGGTCTCTAACTTGTATGATATGAGGGAAGCATTCTCTACCTTTCTACAAAATTCTAAGTAGCTCTCACCCTCTAAGCCAGGCCAGTGTTATTCATGGAGACCTGAGAAATGATCATGGCACTCAAACAAGGAACATTTTAGAAAGTGTAGATTTTTATGTCCCTCCAGGTGAAAGTTAATTTGGAAACACAGCAGTTAGTTACCAAGAGTTGGTAATGGTGTTAATTGTGAGCCTTGGGTAAAGGATCTAAATAGGCTAATGATAAATCCAGTCCAGCAGGATATTTTTCCTGAACAGTCTTTTCAAAGAAACATACACACACACACACACACACACACACACACACACACACACACTTTGCCTAGTTCAAAATATATAAACTTGTAGAGAAATGAGATGGGGAGTTCTTGTTGGAATCATAAGTTTATTGCAAGACCTTGTTTTAGAGAGAAGAGATCAGTGTTTCAAGTTAGGCTTGCAGTAGGTATCTATGATTTAAAAAAAATTAGAAAAACTCAAGACTTCCAATGCCTCCAAAGGGTGGAGGGCACTTCTAGTAGAAGGAGGAGAGCTTTGTTTGCTAGGATCACCATGGGTGGTTTTATGGCCTGTTTTATGGACTTATTTATGCCTCTGTTAATTTGTTTTTTCTTTAATAACCAGTCAATTCTAATTTTACCTAGAGTGAAGTAATGGAATGTGGGATTCTGGAGAGAATCTAGAGTCTGAAGGTTTCCTAGGGTTTGAAAGGAAGCATTAATTGATTTCCAGCTTCTACGGTCCTATCTTCTTCAAAACTGTGATAGCTGCTAGCCTTGTCCCTGGACATTGTTACCTAACATGCCACTACATTTTGATAACTGTATTTTGAAACAATTGGTCTCATTTAAAATCCAATTCACTTCACTTTCTACGTATAAAAACACGATTCTGGAAGGAGGTCTGTAGGCTTCACCTGCCTACCTGAGGGGTGGATGGCACCACGGTCACAAGCCCCAGCTCTGCAGTGTCACCTGTGGTGTTCTCAGCACAGAAGCACACGGTTCTTCATTGGCACAAGAACAGGAAACTGCCCATCTCCCTATTATAAGGTCATGTGCATAAGATAACATGGTGCCAGGGCACAGAAGGCTGTCAACAGATGACTAGCTTCCTTTCTGTTTCTGGTGAGTTAGCATGGAAGGATTAAGATCTCAACCTCATGACAATTTGCAGTAAGGATAGCAGCTCCTCTGAGTTCACCATATAAACCTCAAGTTTCAACTGTTAGAGTGAGAATGGAGGAAAGCACCTGCCAGATCTGGACAGAACTCTCGATTCCAAGAAAGTACGTAGATGTCTTTTGGGTCTGCAGGGACTATCTGCCCTCTAGCTGATAATGTCTTCCCACAAGCGTTGTGGTACCTCTATTAAATAAAGAGGCTGAGGAGAGAGAAAGGAAGGCTGGGTGGCAGGTGGCTGTTTCAACACATGTGGCTTTCCAAATACTTGCTTCTGGGTTCTGTGAACAATGAAACAGACCCACTCAAAGAAATGGCCATGCACTTGACCGTAAAAATGGGTTTTTGATCTCCCATCTATTTCTTAGCCCTTAAAGACTTTATTCTCACTTTTTGGGCAGATGTACTTATTACTGCATGAGGAACAGTAAACCACAGAGTAGAGGAAATCTGAAGCCAAGGGTTATTTTGTTGAGATAAAAGATAGCATTGCTGAAGAAATGGACACATTATGAAATCATACATATATCAATATAAATTGATTGATCAAATCGATTCCTTTGCAGTGTCTTCCTCTGCATAAAATTGTCAGGGCTATGACACTCAGTGAAATACAGCAGAGCTGAGAGAGCGGGGCTCAAGGCTACCTGGCACCTGCCATCCTGGTTGGGCTGCTGAGTGGCAGCTGTCAATTTGGGCCTCCTCTGACAATCTGGGGTGGTGGAAATGCCTTACGTGTTCTGCTCCTGCCCTCTTTGTTATGCACCACTACAACTTCAAGTGACGGGTGAACAGTTAAGAAAACATGGCGAGGAAAAGGAGAGTTAGTTGATTCTTCCTTTCACACCCTTGCTTCGGTCCCAAACTACACTTAATGAACATTTATGCCAGGTTTAATGCAGCCCTTGCATACAGCAATCCCATTAGGTCATACTATTAGCATGATGCCTGATTTATAGACAAGGAAACGGAGGATCAGAGAGCATAGGCTAGAGGGGGCAGAGTTGGCTTAGAGCCAGGTCTCATGCCTAAGCCCACACTGCTAACCACTCCTGTCTGTCTCCAGGAGTCTTGGCCATCTTGGTGCTAAAACAGAGCTTGGTGCTGGTGCTGCCCATATGACCTACAAAATCAGCTAGTAGTTAATTTCCTGTAGGTTAGGTTGTCAGTCTCTTGCTATTTCTACCTGGGAAGGATAGTACCACAGCCTAGAAGATAGGTCTTTATATCATACATGCCCTTTGAATATTAAATTATCCCAAAAATGGAGAATTCTGATTCATCAGATTCCAGGTCATCAAGGTTACAGTATCCTTTTTTCCTCAGTTTTCGCTCATTATCTGATCTCTTATCCTATTTTTTCTTTCCTCTGACTTCTTGAATCTTCTCAACCTCTAGACAGGGCTTGTGCCTTTGAACTCCCCCTCCCTCTTTTCCCGAATGTCAGAGCTCACGTTAGGCTGCTCTGGCAGTCTGCGTGTCCTGTGTAGGGTATGGACCTGATAGCATTTAAAGCTACCACTTGTGAGCACTAATCATGCTGTAATAATATGTTGTAACATATTAATATGCTTGATCCTTACCATCATGCTGACTAGGAAAGTGGGCTGGGTGAGACTGGAAAGCTGGACAGAGCTCACAGAAACGGTAGGACTGACGCTCAAAGCACTGCTCACTCCACATCTCTTTTCCCTGCTACAGTGCCTTCTTTCTCATGAACGGGCAGTCTTTCTTATTCTTCACCCAGACACCACTGCCTCTCCCCTCCTCCCTCTACCTCATCCCCACTAGGGAGAAGGAAGGTATTAGCCGTATATATCTTGTAACCAAAGGAAGTGGGGCGGGCCAGAGAGAGGCCGGGCTGTTCTGGGAGCTGGGTGTGCCCCTATGCAATGTGCTTTCAGGGCTGAGACAGTGTGCTTCGAGAACCTTCCGGCTTAGCTAACTGAACTTCCCCGCTCCTTGCTTCAATGCACGCAATAGGGGAGAACCCCCTCTGGATGCACACAGGGATTTAACAGAGAAAATGATGGAGGATGCAATGGAGCGCACAGTGCCACAATAGGCAGCACCTCCAAAGCCAGTCTGATGAAAGCTCTCAGCTGAGATGGAAAGTGACAGATGTGTCTCCCTTTCCCATTTCCCCAGGCAATGGGGCTTCCTTTAAGCGTGGATGTGTCCTGATTACCAGGGAGTATGGGGAGAGGAAGGAAGGGCAGAAAGGTGAAAGGGAACCTTGCACCTGGTGATCCCTTCTTGGAAATACTGGTTGTTCCTTTATGAACTGGTGGTCGGCTCCCACCGGCTCCCACTGTGGTAGAAGGCCTGGACTTGAGGACGGCTGTGGGGTCAGAAGAGCCTCATTTTCTAAATGCCTAGTTTTGGCTGCTACAGGCACCTACTTTTTGAAGCAAGGGCATCTCATGCTGGGTCTGCTGTTCCCCCTCCTTGCTTGGGTGGACTGCACTTCACCACAGAGTTGGGGTGTAGGGGTTGTGGGGTAGGCACAGACAGTGCAGAAACCCCTGATGGAGGTGGCAGCAGGGCAGGTGCTGCGGGGTGACCACAACTGAGCACTCTCTATTAGGGGTAGCAAGGTGTGTTTATGTGGAGGACCCTCAGATAGATGCTGGCAATGTCTGTCTCTGGGAAGTTTTCAGCTCCAAGAGTCATGGTGTGAGGGGGGAGTACCACCATGACCCCATACTGGTACAAGAGCCAGTCTCAGCAGGCTAGGGTGAGCCCTGTCCATCAGACACTTCTGGCCACAGCACAGGTCTTCATTCACTGGCCCTTGCAGCAATCCGGTCACCCTTTCTGGTGTTGTGTCTGATGTCACAAGAACCCTTCTAGATTTCCTTCCAGCATCCCAGCCGCCTGTTCAAGTCTACCCTGCATCAGGAGCTTGTCTAGAGTCAGAATTCAAGTCTCATGGCCTCAGGCTTGGTACCCTGACAGCTTTGCCACAAATGTTGAAAGGTAATAGCCAGAAACGAGGAAGAACACCTGTCCATGAGCTTCTGACCATGTGTGTTGCTTTCCATTTGAAATACATTGCAATACCAGTGCCAATTATCGGCTCCTTCTCTCCACAGCCAAGCCTGTTAGCAGAGTGAAAAGGGTCACTCCAGGCTCTCAGAACTCTATTACACTCCTGTATGCCTCCCCTGCAGGGCGAGAACTCAACACACAGGCAGTGCCTGCAGCTCCAAGGTCTCCTCAGTGAAAGAGGATGGAGTGGCAGGGACCAACTCACTCTTGTTACTATGGACCGTGGCTTTCGTGACACAGGGGAGAATTTTAGAAGGAAGACATAAAGCTTTTTTTCAGAAGCTGCAAGGAAAGTGAATGGACTTTTAGCCCCTTGTCTATTTTAAGTAAAAAGATGTGTCATTGAAAAGAAATCAAAAGTCAAAGTTATTTTTAAGTGTGACTCTAAACAGACAACAGAAAGTGCTTTTAGCGTGGATGAAAAAACAATACTGACTGGGGCGCCAATTAAATAAGTAAACCATGCAGATTAGGCTTCTTACTCCCATTCACAGCCCCTCCTACCCCCCTTTCCCATATATGATCAAGCCCCAGGGTCTTGGCATAAAAACTGACTTCTGAGATCACCCACTGGCAAGGACAGGGAGCTGAAAAATCTCATACCTGGCTGCACGTGAGAACGACCTGAAGGCTTTAAGAGCTACAGATGTAGATCAACATGATAAAGGCCATAGATGACAAGCCCACACCTAATACTCAAAGGTTTTTTTCTCTAAGATCAGGAACATGACAAGGATGCCCACTCTCATAATTTCTATTCAGCATAGTACTGAAAGTCCTAACTAGAGCAATAGAGCAAGAAAGGAAATAAAAGATATCCAAATCAGAAAGGAAGAAGTAAAACTCTCTCTGTAGACAACATGATCTTATATATAGAAAATTCTAAATATGGCTACCAAAAAAACTCTCAGAACTAATAAATGAATTCAGCAAAGTTATAGGAAAAAAATCAAGAAAGAAACATCAGTTGCATTTCTAAACACTAACAACAAGCTATTTGAAAAAAATTACTAAAACAACCCCATTTACAAAAGCATCAAAAATGATAAAATATTTAGGAATAAATCTAAGCACCTAGGTAAAAGATCTGCACACTGAAAACTGTATGAAAGAAATGAAGAAGACACAAATGTATGATATCCTGTGTTCATGGATTGGAAGAATTAATGTTATCAAAATGTCAGTACCACTTGATCTACAGAGTCAATGCAATCTCTACCAAAATTTCAATATCATTTTTCACACAAATAGAAAAAAAAATCCAAAAATCTGGTTTCAAGTTATATTACAAACATATAAAAACTGAAATAATTCGGTAGTAAAATAAATACAGATACATAGACCAATGGAAGAGAACAGAGAGCCCAACCTAACCCCTAACCCTAACCCTAACCCTAACTAATACACACACACACACACACACACACACGCACACACACACACATTCAACTGATCTTCAACATAGGCATTAAGAAAACACAGTGAGAAGAGAATAGTCTCTTCAAAACACATGTGTTGGGAAACTTGGATACCTACATGCAAGAATGAAATTGGAAACTTCTCTTGCACCATACACAAAAAATCAGCTCAAAATGGAGTCAATACTTAAACGTAAGACTTGACACTGAACAGCTGTACAAGTATAAAAACTATAAAACTAAAACTGTACATATGTATATATACATGCACAGGAATATTTTTCAGACTTTAAAAAGAAGGAAATCCTACCAATTTGCAACAACCTAGATGAACCTGAAGGACATCGTGCGAAGTGAAATAAACCAAAGAGAAACCATATGATCTCATTTATAGGTGGTATCTTAAAAAGTCGAACACACAGAAACAGAGTGGAAGAGTGGTTACTGTGTCTGGGGGACCAGGAGCAATATTGATCAAAGGGTACAAACTTGCAGTTATCGGACAGGAAGTTCTGGAGATGTGATGTATAACAGCAGACTGACTATATTACTATAGTACTATATTGTATACTTGAAATTTGCTAAGACAGAAACACACATAGGGTAACTATGTGTACTGACAGATGTGCTAATTAGTTTGATTGTGTTAATCATGTTACAATGTACACATATACCAAAATATCATGTTGTATAATTTAAATTTATCAATTATATCTCAATAAAGCTGAAAAAAAAGAACAAAAACTCTTGATGCCGAATCTCTAGACCAGATAATCTGACTTGATTGATTGGGGGAAATAGGAAACTTATTCAAAAATGTTTATTTATTTATTTATTTATTTATTTTTTGAGTTGGAGTCTCACTCTGTTGCCCAGACTGGAGTGCAGTGGCACGCACCCGGCCACCGCAGCCTTGACCCGCCGGGCTCTGGCGATCCTTCTGCCTCAGCCTTCCAAGTAGCTGGAACTACAGGCGCGTGCTACCAGGCCTGGCTAATAAAAACGTTTATTTATTAACAAGGGTAACTTCCTTGCAACACCATGCACAAATCTTAAGTACCTAGCTTAATACATTTTTATAAGTGAATACTCCAAAAAAAGCCCATTTAGACCAACATACAGAACATCATCATCACTTTAGAAGCCTCAGCACATGGTTTTTTTTTGTTGTTGTTGTTTTGAGTTGGAGTCTCACTCTGTCACCCAGACTGGAGTGCAGTAGCCGCTCCCGGCCACCACAGCCTCGCCCTGCTGGGCTCTGGCGATCCTTC
>CAUYQG010244986.1:0-20752 GCA_963574415.1 Tarsius wallacei
GCGCACGCCTGTAGTTTTCAGCTACTTGGAAGGCTGAGGCAGAAGGATCGCCGGAGCCCAGCAGGTCGAGGCTGCGGTGGCCGGGAGCGGCCACTGCACTCCAGTCTGGGCGACGGAGTGAGACTCCAACTCAAAAAATAATAATAATAATAGTAACTATTATAGTAACATGGGGGGATGACGATATAAACTTAGAACACAGCCTACACATAGCAAACACAACATAACGATACACTGTAAATATTTTATCTCTTCTCTCGCCTTGCTTCATTCAATCCAAGTCTCACCTTTCCCAGTTACTCAATTGTGTCCCCCTATTTCTCTAACGCCGATGGAACGACTCCATTCAGGATGTGAACTGCACGTTATTTTACGTGGACTGTCCTTTCTCTCTACCTTACTCCTCTTCATTTGTGAAATTCCAACGGATAGGGGCCTTCTCTTCATGTTTCAGTGTTTCTGGAATGCCTTTGTGCTTTCTCATTTTACATTGTACATTTGGTAGACAGCACTACAGAGGGAAGATTCTTTCCTAGGAAGGATGATACCCACCTGCAGGAGGACAGCCGGGGACTGGGATTATGTTACCAAGTGAATCTGTGAGCAGGAACTGCCATACATCCTGCCTCTGAGAACATGTCAGAAATTGTGCCAAAGTCAGGCACTTGCCCCTCAGAGAGACTGGGAATTAGAAAGGAGTTAGAAAGTAAGGAAATAACTAAGGTGGTAGGAATGACAAAAGCCTACTCTGGATCAACTCTGCTTTGACTTGGGGGCAAGTGGTCCAGGCTCAGAAGTGGAACAAATAGGCAGCCCCCCAAATCTTGGGCACATGGATAAAGTGGTCCCTAGACAGGCAGATTCTTTGCCTCTTAAGTATTGGGGATGTTTCCTTCTCATGGGCAGTGTCTGCTTTTCTCACAAGACAGCACTGCTAGAAAAGTTGTAGCTTGTTATTTGTTCTGGAGACACCATATGGAAACAAAATTGGCTAGAATGCATTTAGGATTCGCATCTCCTTCATCTACTTATCGTAATGCAAATTGCAATGTAAAATGACAAAAACAGCAAAGCATTTGACCAACTATGTTTTCAACACTTGCATATTAGCTAATAATTGGTAAGGATCAAATGAAAGGCCAGGGTTTATGGAAATAGTCACTTATTAGTTGATTTCAAATGGGAAGTTCCCTTGTCCATGAAGCAACCTTTTAAAAATAACATCTTTCCATTTGGGGAAGATTTCCAGAGTATAAATGCACCAGCTAGTGATTTCAGTATACAATTTTAGTATATTGGAAAGTGTATTAGCTACATTTTAGAGGATAAGAGTTTGAATCCTAATTCTAGAAGACACCAGGTGGGGGTCTTTATTCAACTCAACCTAGATCTCTTATCCTCAATTCCACATCTGTAAAATGGAGCCAATATAACATACTTCATGGAGCTGTAAAAGTTTAGCAAGATAGTAAACATGAAAGAACTGTATACATTGCAAAGTACTATTCAAATTTGTAGCATGTTATAGTTGTAATACGATAAATAGAAATAAAATATTGCCGGGCTCGGTGGCTCAGCCTGTAATCCCATGCCTTGGGAGGCTGAAATGAGTGGATTGCCTGAGCCCGCGGGTTCGAGACCCACCTGGGCAAGCGAGACCTCATCTCTACAATAAATAAAAAAAAAATTAGCCGGGCGTGGTAGCGCGCGCCTGTAGTTCCAGCTACTCAGAAGGCTGAGGCGGAAGGACCGCCGGAGCCCAGCAGGTCGAGGCTGCGGTAGCCGGGAACAGCGGCCACTGCACTCCAGTCTGGGCAACTGAGTGAGACTCCAACTCAAAAAAAAAAAAAAAAAAAAGAAAGAAAATACTGACTTCTGCTGAACCGTTGTGTCCAACTTCTCTTGTCAGCATATTTGCTCTTAAAATTACATTTTAGACATAGATAAAGTATAAAATTATTTTTATATGAGAGAATATAGCATAATGGATAAAAAATATGGGCCAGACAGTGTTTAAAAACATGGAATAATACAGACTAAGGTTTAAATCTCAGTTCTATCAATTACTCCATAGGTGGCTTTGGGCAAGTTACTTATCTAATCTTCAATGACAAACTAATAATAATACTACTTTCAGATTGTTGTGTCTGGAAATGAAGTGATCTACATAAAATAGTTAGAACAGTATCTGACACTGGTTGCGTCTCTGCTGAGGGGTCTCTTTTACTGTTTTAGGTGAGATGTCAAGGGTACACTAGATACCTAGATACTCATGAAAGCTGATGTAGGACAAGGGGCCAAATGGAGACCAACACCTCTGAGTTACTTTTAGACATTTAGGAATGCTCCATGAAACCACACTGTCTTGACAAAAGGTCACCCTCTGAGCATCCACAAGATACCAACACATTACAAGGGATATTTTGACCCAATGCTTCCAAAGGTGGATGAAGGCCTGGGGTTGGGTAGCAGGGAAGTGGAGGAGACGGTCTGGAGTTTGAGCAGAGCCACACGCAAAGTCTCTGAGGAAGGCAATGCTTTTAGGAGGTGAGCTGGGAAGAGGCAGGGAAGTGGGGAGGACAAAGAATGTCGAAGGGAAAAATGAAAGTTGATTATCAATTGCAACATGGTGCCTTTCACTTATGCTACCTGGTTGTGGGTAATGCATACCATGCGAGTTATTTATTTTGAATGAGTTGAAACAGTATCAAAATAAATAATTTACAGATAGACAAATGTACGCTGTTTTGTGGACAAGTTTGTATTTAAAACCCCACTACGAAAGTTGATAAAGTTGGGAACCGGTGCTCGTCTTATTAAAAGTCTCCTATGTTATACAAAATGGATTAACCTCAGGGTGCATTTACTTATCAAACTTCCTAAAGCTTATTCAGAATAAAATCCAGTGGTCCAAAATAAAATGTATATACTGTCTTCCAGATAACCTTTACTGTTGAAAATAAATTACAATATATGATTAGTTTCTTGTTAGCCTCATAGTTGTGGAAGATCTTTATGCTAAAACACAGTTGTATTGAGTTGTCTTATATGTTCCATGGTTCCTCTTCCTCCAAAAGTTGAACGAGCACGTGTTTGAGGATAAAATCATTGAATGACTAGAGAAAAATGCCTTAAATTTTGTAAGCCTCACTATTTTAAACTGAAAGATGGGGTTATTAGAACAGATTTAGTTGCTTTACTATGTTACTTTGAGACAAATAGTAAAAGCTTAAAAAAAACTTCATCAAGTCTTGTGTTGCAGTGGTGAGTTTTGCTGTTTTACCCAATGGAAAAACAGAGTATAGAAGCCATTTTGGACTTGGGGCAGATTCTTTAATTTTGATGCATGCTTTTTTCCTTTATTAACGATCTGTAAATTAGTTTTATACATACAACCTGAGAGGGGTTTTGTGAAGTTTATCAAGGTAATATTTATAAACTTCCTGAAATCCCAAGCTGAAAGACAAAATGTCATGTAATATTACTTGTCTAAAAATGAGACCTTTTGTAAGCCTTAATTATAATTTTAAATTCCCTTACATTAAGGAATGTGAATCAATCAAATATAATGAGCAGTGACTATTTGCACATTACAAGCTTTTTAGGGACAAAAATGAAGTCACTCAATTCTTATTTCTTCTTCCTCAGCATATAGCTATTAAAATTGATGATGATGATGGTAGGATTATTATTAGTAGTAGTAATAGTAGTAGTGGTAGTAAAAATAACACTATAATTGCCCATGTCTTGACATGCACCACTCACTTTTCTGTAAATTATTAGAAAAGTCAGAGGGAGGAGGAGTCACTCATGGCTTACTCACAGGGCTCATGGCACAGCTCAACATCTGGGAAAGATAGCATTAGTTTAGGCTTTATTCAGAGAAACCAGGATCTGAAGCAGGAACATAGGTAGTGAGACTAGGGCTTGTAAAGTCACAGGGTACATGGGCCCAGGTTACTGCACCCTCAGGCTAGAAGCAGTGATTTCATTTGTTTTTTTGTTGTTGTTGTTTATTATTTTTAACAACATGGAGTGCAGTTGGCCTATCTTGATGGTCCTACCATTAAGATAAAATACTCAGGATTTTAGGTAAAATCTTCAGGAAGTTTAAGTCTCCTGCCCTGTTAATAGAACTTTACTCTTGTTGTTGAATAGAATTACCTTATTTGTTTAAAAATCTAGTGGTGGCCAGTGGAAAATAGTCACATATCTTGGTATGACTGTGATATTTGGGAGGAATGTTGTAAAGTCATCAGGAATACAAACCATGTTCTGAATATCCAGCACCCAGGACAGTGTAGTGTTTATATGCAGACATGGCCATTCTTTGCCATTCCGCTGTCTTCTGTTGGTGGTATCAGACTATGAAGAGAGCAATTTTTTCCCTCAGATCCCTTCTTAGATTAATGTCTCCAGGTTTTCAATCTTCTTGCATGGTAAATAACATAAGTCACTGTGGTTTGTTCCCATATTTAGGTTATATTGTAGAGTGGCATGTGATTTATTGTCCAAATAAGATACTTTTAAGAAATCACAGAAGTATGAGTTTCACTTATGCCAGAAGCATGAGTTCTATCTTGTCCTGGGGTCAACAATCATGTTTGGTCATCCTAATGATGTACCCTTAGATGGCAGGGGAGGGCATGCCTTTGGTTATTCTCTCCCAATGCTTAATGAAAGTGGATTTTAGTTCCTAAGTAATTCTTTCTCAATGGTTTTTTAAATAATTGAATCACGCCTTAACTGCACTGAAGGGTCTTGCTATTGAAAGGAATTGTATGGTCATTCCTATTGCAAATTGGATAATGGTAACTCTAAATTTCTCTTTTGTAAGCATTGTTATAGGTTGAAATTACTTAGCTCTTAGTATATCTGTATAATAGTGCCTAATAGTTCTGCAAAGAATAAATATTAATTATTTCCTAACAAAATATTTGGAGTCATCCTTTATTCTTCCTTTTTCCTAAAATCTCACATCTAATCCATCAGCACACTCAGTTAGGAACTCTTTTAAAATATGTCCTGAATCTGACTGCTCAGTATTCAAGACCAAGGGCCCATGCTCTCTCACTTTTTCTACTCCAGTGGTCTATAGTTTTGCCTCACCCACAGACTATTCCTCAGAGATGATTTTAATCATACATCAGATCCACACTTCCACTGAAAACCATATAACGACTTCCCAACACATTTAGAATAAAATAAAAAGTTGTTACCGTTGCCTACAAGGTCTCACCTGACCTGACCCTGGCTGCATTCCTCCCAAATCTCACTTCTTTTATTTTCACTGTAGCACACCAAGCAGGATCAGCCTTGGCACCTTTGCACTTCGTGACTGCCTGTATATTTGCATCACTCACACCTTTGACTCCATTTAGTTTTCTGGTCAAATATCACCTCTTCAGGGAGACCATCACAACTTATTCTACCTAAAAGTTAAATCTCTCACATCTTCCCCTGCTTTATTTTTCTTCATAGCACTTGCATACTTTTGTTGTTATATTATAGGTATTCATTTTCTTTCTGTCTTTCTAAATAAGTCATAACCTCTAAGAAGGCAGGGGCTTTATGTGGTTTTTTTTTCTACCATATCTGAAGCATCTATCTACATGCTGGCATAGAGTAGGCATTGATTTATATTTGCTAGGTGAATATATAAATAAATGAATATGTATAAGGGTATACATATTAAGTCAAATCTCATGTCGAAATCTACAAGAAACAGTATTGAGCATTAAAGTCTCCTTCTCATTCAATCTTTTACTCTCTCCATTGGAGGAGAACAGTGAGAAAATGGCCAAACAATAGGGAACTAGAGGAGTAAGGCAGTGAACAGTCAAGACTGGAGGCAAGAAAGGAGAAACTGCAGTGTTTATGTTATTTTAATGTGAGGCTTTGATGAACTTGAGAGTTCTCACTGAATGCATTGTTCTTTTTAAGGAGTAGAAATGCCCTGCTATCAACACTTCTTAGAAGATAGGCTCTTGCCATGCACTAAAGATCACCAGATTAGTTTTTTGCTGGCTAATGGAAGGCAAGTCGTTCCCTAAGTGAGGGTCTTCCTTGGAAGATTCCCAGCCTTTGGTTCCCTGTAGATGGAAGCTGGGAACTCGGAGAAGCAGCACTCCAGCTGATCTCAATTGCCCTGAAGTTGCCCAGGGAGGAAGGCTGATCTCTAAGTGGTGAAGGCCCAACCATTTAGTGCTTTATAGACCATAGACCACTGCACTCAGAAGCAAATAGGCAGGTGGTACTGGTTGCCAGCACTGATGGAATGTGCTCCCTGCAGCTCCATCCACACAGTAGCCAAACGACCCCACATTCTGCCCTGGCGATAGTTTCTGGATATCTTTCAAGGGAGAGCAAAAAGTTACTGAACCCAAACAACAGAATGGAGTTGTATAAAGCCCAGCATCACTTTTGCAGTTAGAAGCGTACTTAGTTCAGGACGAATCTTTGGATGAGAATCTTAGAGTTCTACACCATTTAGAAATTATTTTTCATTAGAATGACCCCCTGCCAAATGATGATGCTACTAATAATACTAAAAATCCTCCGAATAAATTTTGACAAGTTTGTTTCTTGAGAAGTCAGAAATGCTGTTGCTAATGTCTGAACAGAGCTTTCAAAAGAACTCTACAGACACAGTTTTAAGACTTCAGGTGAAATTTTATTTTAAAATTTCCACAAGTAACTCCTAATGTGCTAAGGATTGTGCAATTTCTAAAGTTTGCTATATTATCTATCCTTACTCTTCTGTATGTCAATAAACAGTCATACGTGAGGTAATTTTTCTTTTAATCTTGGAAAAGTTAAAGAATGTGCCTTTCAAAAATGGGCAGTAGAGAAGTACCTGTCACCATCCGGGATCCAATGTCTTGTTCAACATGTTTGGAAATGTGTCTGTATGTAGTAGTAATATCTTCCCCTTGTCTTATGCTTTCTGTTTATAAGTTACTTCTATACATTAGTCCTTACAACAGCCTTGGGATTCTTATCCTTTATTTGCAAAGGGGTAGACCAAGGCTCAGAGTTCAAGTACATAGGCCACAGATACTAACTTGGTGGTAGGGATGGGACCGGGTTGCAAACCATCTGACTAATCTTCTCACTGTTCCAGGTCACCTCCTTACATATATACACTGTGGCTCTGTGTCTGTGACTCCAAGCACATGTCTATACATACAAGGCACTTATGATGGAACTGTGCTATCTCATGTAGACCGCAACTTTGATCTTACAGTTCACTGAAAAATGACCTCAGATCTCAGTATCAGAACTTACAGAAATTAATTGTCCAGAGATGCCTAAAATTAAAAGTCATCTTAAAAACTCTGAGATATCAAGAATGTTTCTAAATATGTAAGATTGTATCTCTAATATTGTTAATGAAACAGATGTTTTAGATGAGGGTGGAACAATATGATCGTTCTTAGCATAGTTCTACATAGAGTAAGTGAACTTTCAATTGTAGCAAAGATGCAGACAGCTTAAGCAAGTATGTTTTTATTTTGTGTAAGATACCTGGACATATCGATGAAATATTTTTATCTAAATTATCTGGATGCATTAATTTAAAGAGTAATACCCCAGAAGTGTGTTGTCCAGTGTGGTAGTCAGTAACCACATGCGGTTCTGAGCACTTGAAACATGGCTAATCTGAATTGAGATGTTCTGCGAATAAAATGCATAACAGCTTTTGAAGACGCCATACAAAAAAACGTAAAATATCTCATTCATAATTTCTACATGGATGACATCTTGAAATATTTTAGATACGTTAAATAATATACCTTAAAATTAATTTTACTAGTTTCTTTTTACTTTTTAAAATGAGGCTATTAGAAAATTTAAAATTACCCACGCAGCTTACTGTATATTTCTATAGGAAAATGTTCCTCTAGAGAATATCAAAACTATCTAAGACGTGATTTTTATCTTCTATCTGAGGCAAGGTTTACGTATGTGATGCAGTGACTGGTGGCAGTATATGCCTAAGTGAGTAGTGATTGGTAAAAGAAAATACCATCTTTGAAAAAGCTCAACAAAGGGGAATATCAGTGTGGTCTACAACACTTGTGGGAAGTCGAATGTTAAGGATTGGAACTGAGCTGTGGATGGATCAGGAAAGAGAGAGGATGGAACCACTGCGAGTGAGTGCCCACCAAGGGCAGGGATAGACAATGGTGACAGAACAGTGAAATCCCTGGCTTCTCTGTGATCACAGAAAGGATAATCACTAAGAAGAAATGAGAATTGTTTTTTTTTTTCTAGTTTTCTTTCGAAATCTCTATTGATCAAATGTTGGCAAGTAAAATATGCAACGCTTTAGGAAGTTGCATGGTACATGCTTCTTATTCATTAAAAGAAATAACACTCGTTAGCCACAAGTGGAATTCTATCTGCCTGGTTCTCTCTTCTGAATTCAATTCACCCTGTTATTTCCACAAAATAACCCAATCTGAAACAGCTTTGCAAATCATTATGGGCTCTCAATGTTATGTGGCTCATTGCTCCATGCATTTGTCAAAATTTCTGCAAGTAGAGAGATAACCTAAGGACACAAAAATTAACACGTGTTAATTAATCACTGATTCTAGTTTGGCTTATGAAATCAATATAAAAATAATTCAATTTTTAAACTTAAATTAAAAAAGACATACCCAGCAGAGGTGTAGCTGATAATCTGGCTAGTTTCAATATGAACATGTGCTAAAACCATATGGCAGAGAGAACATCAGAAACATAATCCATAAGAAATGTTTTGTTTTTCAATTTGGAATCAAAATGGTAGAGTGAAAACTATGTTTCATTCTACTCTGGGAGAGTCATCTCATTTATATGAAACACCAAAATAACGAAGTTGTTTCTGGGTTATTGGCCTCTTAATCTTGTATATTAATTCAGGTAATGCACCACTACCACTATCTTCTATTTAATTATTTTTATTTATGTACCATTAAGCTCCATTTTCATTACTTTTGGAGTACAAAAAAAGGACAAACCCAGGGTATTTGGGCAGTACCATCACCTCATTTACAATCCTCAGAAGACCCTTTTCTTGGTGGAGAATACAAATGACAGTCCTTGACATTCTTTAAAAGAGGTTTTTACTTCTTTAATTAGGAGTTGCAAGCAGGCCCTTCTGCTTGAACCCTTAACATTTTCAGACACTTCTGCCTCACTTCCCAGCTGACTCTTCCTAAGTTTGTGCTGAATACATTCTTGATTTGCAAGAAAGCTGCTTTCAGGCCCTTTCATATTCTGCTATAATCCCTTGGTAATTACAAAGTCTCTTTCCGCAACAATAGGCAAATCCAGAAGGAATTCGGTAGCTCTGCCTCAGACATAAAATTGTACTTGGACATCTCGGCTGAATTTGCCTCCCACAGGCCCCCGACTTAGAAAACAGACCTGTTAGGAATGCCAAAACAGGGGAACTCAGAGGTTATGATGACAATAACTCTGTGTCAGTTGAAAACACTAGTTTAAAAAAATAGGGCAAACCGACTTTCAAGGAAATAGTTCATTTAACAGTGGATATATTCTAATGATAAATAGTCAGTATTAGGATAGCAGATTCCAAACAGCTGAACACTCCACAGATAACAATTTCTCACCCTCACAGGTCTGAAGTCACGGGGAACTTATACTTCTTTCTGTCTCTTTTCTCTCCCATGATTATTTGCACAATTTTCTCCCTTTCCCCCCTCTTTTTCCCTTCAGTCAATAACATAAAAAACACATTAGAAATTCTTGAGTGCCACAAGCTCAAGAAGATTGAAATGATATTTGTCTAATTACTCTGTGTTCGGCTATTTGTAATTTACCTTGTTACTAAGCACCAGTAATTAATCCTAATTACTGATTTAGGTTAGAGTTTTATCATATAATTTTCTTTTCCTTTCTTTGCTGTAAGTCACAATGAAATATATGGTTCCCTGTACCTCCTGACATTGGTGTTTTGGAAAATGTTTAATTCCTCACCTAAAATTATGTAAAATGTCCCTGTATCATTTTGTTCTAATGGCAAATACATGGCACATTTCCTATAGTTATCTTGAGAATCAATGATTGAGATCTAACATGCAGGCAGTGAATAACGTAGGGCTTTTGCTCTCCTCCATGAAGGTAAATTTGAACTGTTTCAATGATATGATAAATGGCATGCTCGAATTGAGAGAGTAGAAAGCTAAAAGGCACTATTTCAGGCTTTGGGGCATATGCATTTTTTAATCTTCCCAATTAGACTGTGAATTTATGAGGAACTGATTAATGCTCTGTTTTGTTCTATCCTGCTCAACATCTAGGCACTGGGCATCACACATTATACTACTCACTTCATGCTTTCTCATTCCACCAGGGCTTTCGTGTCCATGTTATTTCTAAACCAATTAGAAATATATACAGAAAAATAACAAAATCGTGCTTTTTAAAGTACAGTAAATAGGTAGTCAGAAATAAAATGTTTTGCTTCTGCCGCACTGTAGAATGAAGCAAATGCTGGGATCTTCAGACAAATTATGCATGGAGACATAAGTCAACTTCACCTTGCAGTTCCAAGAATCTTTGACAGCTGAAGGGTATGTCGATAATTCTAATAAGAATATTGAACTATATGCACACATACAGATTTGGGGAACTGGGCTTTTTTTGGTCCTTTGAATCCCTAGAATTTCCAAGGAACCATGGCAGATTTTCAAAGAAACACAAAATAAACTGCAGACTAGATGCTACAAGTAGTAGGCCAACAGTGCTCTGAAACTCATCCAGATGCAAGTCCTAAGATTAAAGGGGTAAGTTAAGACTAATTGGCATGTTCTTGGGCTGTTGTATCCCTGGTCCCCAATTAAAATGTTACAGAGAAAACTATCTAGGACTAAATCTTAAGAAAGCATAGAGCCGCCGGAAAAAGAGTTAAATGTAGTGGTTAAGCTTTGAGTGATATAATTTCCATAGCAAAGAAAAACAACTTACTGTACGCATTTATATTTGCAACCCAATGGGCTTTTCAATAAACCATTCAAGAGAAGGAAAATGTACAAAAATATGTTTCGATTGGCAAACGCTTGTTAAATCTCCTAAAGCAAGTTTTTGCTTTACCCCCTGCTTCCAGAGAGCTCAGCACAATCCTATAAATTGGTTGAGTTGGGGAAAAAAAAATCCGTTCCTTCGGTCCTTGTAAACATTTCATTTTTATTTTTAGAAAAAAAGAGATTATTTTTCAAAAACTGCAGGTGTGAGGAAACTAATATTGAAAGTCTCCTGTGAACTGTTTTACACCTCATCCCATCAGAGTGCCCTTGGACTAAAACAAATTGGATGAGAGACACAAACCTTGTAGCTTCAGATGCTCAAAACTTATTATAGCAGAGAATGAGTAAAATATTACAGACAACAGGCCTATTAGAATAGAGAACAGATCCAACTTGTGCTCAAATGTAAAAGTAACCTTATTACAGCCTCTGGAAGCAAGTAAACGTGTGCCCTAGGCTTCTGCATGGGGTCCCATTTAACCCACACTTGAAAATACAGTCTCGGCTTTTAATTTTTTTTTTTTTTGAGTTGGAGTCTCACTCTGTCGCCCAGACAGGAGTGCAGTGGCCGCTCCCTGCCACCGCAGCCTCGACCTGCTGGGCTCCGGAGATCCTTTCGCCTCAGTCTCCCAAGTAGCTGGAAACACAGGTGTGCGCCACCAAGCCCGGCTAATTTTTGATTTATTGTAGAGACGAGGTCTCACCAAGTTGCCCAGGCGGGTCTCGAACCCGCGGGCTCAGGCAATCCACTCACCTCAGTCTCCCAAAGCGCGGGATTACATTCTGAGCCACCGAGCCTGGCTTCGGTTTTTAATTTTAATTTCCAGTTGGAGAACAATGAAAGTCTTTACTTGTGAGAAAAAAGCTTAAAATCATACAGAAGAGATGTTTATTTTATTCAATATTTCCATGTATGCGTAAGGATCACAATCTCTCCCAAGATCCTGTCCAACTCCAATCTAAACAACATTAGTAACAACATTACTCTTACACCTAACTCTCCTAAAACTGGAAGCGATACTTTCTGTTTGCTACAAGTACAAAGCACATATCTAGAAAGCTCATGTGCAGCCAATATTTTTTTTCAGATAATCTCAAATTTAAAAAGTCATTGAAATTTATAAGCATATGTATATGTTTGAGTATTTGGGACAGGCTGTTTTTTTTTTTTTTTTTTTTTTAATTCCACAAGGTTTTTGACTCCATATGGAGAATTTTCCAGGTTTTAGAAAGAAATGTGTCCTTTTGACGTACCTACACACACACTTTTCTGCCAAATAAGCATATACATGATGACAAAAAGAGATCAAATCATTTGTCACTCAGGTTTGTCCCACTCTGAAGTAGGTACATTGAGGAAAAGAAAGGTAGCAAACAACCACATTCAAGATTACAGCTTAAAAAGCCAGCCGAAGTTAGTGGATTCCAAATGCTACTCTTACTTTCTCAAGTTTATGAGGCATTTCCTGTTATCTTACTCATGAAGCTCTTCCTGTCATCTTCCTCACTGAGTTTTTAAGAAGGTGGGGATTTTTAGTGTCTACTCTGGACATAGTTTAGTAAAGTAAAGCTTTATAAACCTTTATAAAGCTTATTTACCAATAGTTTAGTCTCTGGTTGTATTTGCTTTTTGGCCTCTTTCAAAGGCTCAAAATCATTTTTGAGCATGAATATAAGTAAACCCAGACTGTGAACTAATATGAAGAATACTGAAAATAATTTTCCTAATTGTGACATGCTATATACAACATGCTATTAAGATCAAAGAATGTTGGGAGTGAATTCTAAATATTTCATGTTAAGAAGAGAAAACTGAGGTGTAAAGGGACTAAATTATGTTCTCAAAGTTAATGACAGAACTGAGAATACCATAAAGAATCTTTGAATCACCATTTATTGCTTCTTTTGCTATGCCATACTCTCACTTATGGAAACATTCCATATAAATGTCAGAGAGAGAGAGAGAGAGAGAGAGAGAGAGATCATTGGGTAATTTGTTGATGAAATTTTATCTCTACCAAACAAATATTCTTTCCTTGTGCCAAAACAGATGTGAAGTGCCCTCTGTAAGAGTTTTTCCTGATATAGACAAAGCTATTTATTTGATTTATTCAAAAATGATCAAAAAGAAAACAGATCTTAACTATTAACACTCACTGAAAGCCAGAAGTAGTGTAGTATTAAAATCACTATGCATAATTTCTTACAAATTTTAGTAAATAAATCTATACACTCATTTAGCACCAAATTTCACCCAAATCATTGACAAAGTCCTGAACCAAAGGAAACTGAAACCACCTTGGAACTGTACCTCATATACTATGGCCTCACAGGGCAATGGAGAGTTGCCCTGTCCCACCACCTAGTAAAAGAAGTCATTTGCATAATATTTTGCATTTGTCCATTTATTGAACAAAAATTTGTTTAGAATTTATTGTGCTGGATTTGCTCCCAGGAAGAGAAGAAATAGGGAAGTGCCTGAGAGAGCAAGGAGAGAGGTCCCAACTAACACGGATCTCACCGGAATGACTTGAGTTTGGAAGAGTGGGACAATGTCAAAATCCGAGTCAAAGGCTTCTGTCCCCAGGTTTCAGCAAAGTAGACTTCTACTGGGGAAAGACTGAATGGGGAGCCAAGGGGCTGAAAAATCAATGAAAGAGTGGCTTGAAACAGATTATGGAGGGATATCTGAGCAAATCCTTAAACAAATGTGCTTGTGGTGAGTCTTCCGGGGCAGGTGGCAAGGCATTTGATCTACTTAGAGATTCTGAGTGGTCACAAGGGGAACTAAGATGAATAAGACTGATTTCAGTTCAGTGGTGGAGGAAGGAACATGTGGAAAAAGAACTCACAGACAAGAGCAATTGTGACACACTGAGGCAGGTGCTAGGAGGTATGTGTCTAAAGACATGGATGCAGTATGGAGGAGTGAAAAATTGTTTCAAGGAAACTGTGTTAGTTTCCTATTGCTACTGTAACAGATTTAGAGGCTTCAAATAACACACGTGTATGATCTTACAGTTCTGAGGTTAGAAATAAAAAATGAGTCTTACTGGGATAAAATTCATGCATAGGAAAGTTGCATTTCTTCTGGCAACTCTAGGAGGGAATCCATTTTCATGACATTTCGAGCTTTGAGAGGGTGTTCGCCTTCCTGAGCTCATGGCCTCCTTCCATCTCCAAAGTCAGCAATTAAACATGGAGTCTATTTCACATCACGTCACTCTGAATTGGGCTCTCTTGCCTCCCGTTTTCACTTATAAGGGCCCTTGTGGTTACACTGGGCCCAAGCAGGTAATCCAGGATAACCTCCCTGTCTCAAAAGCCTTAATTTTATCACACCTGCAAAGTCCTTCCCTTTTGACATGTAAAGTAACATATTCACAGGTTCTGGGAATTAGGATGGGGACATTTTGGTGGTGATGGGGGGAGGGGCTTTGCCTACCACAGAGTCAGAGGAAATTAAGGTGACCTGCAAGCATTCCATATGAGATGATGCTGGTGGAAGCTTGCATGATGAGTAGATTTCCACACAGATGGTGTATATGCTGGGGGCAGGGAGAAAGGATGGATTCCAGGCAGAGAGAGAATTACACAAAACAGAGTCAAAGTCTTTCATCCATTGCTTCCTTTTTAAATATACAGCCTGCCATATAAGCAAACTGGCCGACATTCTTAGTGATTGTGGTCATTACTTGCATCTGCTTCTCTCCTGGAGATTTTCACAGATTAATATCATATTTCCTTACCCAGCCAAATGCTAAGGTTAAGCCAGATGATCTATTCAAAAGATTCATTCTTTTCTCTCTCTTTAAAGATGAATGCAGCATTTTCTCTTGTTTAGAGTTCAAACAATCTCTCCATTATTCACAAGGACTGAATAATATAATAATTAGAAATAGTGCTGAAATATAGTCCACCTCCTCCTTAAGTCAACAAATAGTTCCATCTCTGGTTCTGTTGACATGCATGCACTATTTTCAAAGTAATCATCTCCTTCAGTAACCTACTTTGAGTCTGAAATCCCTCCATCAGGCCACCATGAATTTTTTTATTTGCTTTTCACATCAAGGGATGGCATTCTCCAGTCAAAGTGTGGAGTATGTAAAAATGAATCAAAAGCGGAATTAACACGGAAAATGAAGAGCAAGACTTGGTAATCCCATGATCATTCTCTCAGACAGTCAAGAAACGACTGTCTCTATGTTTGTAGACCCTCCTAGCCAACTTCATGTCCCAACAGCATGGATGTGTGCCAAGGACTGTCCTCAAACAGTAATATTATGGGGTCTAGAAAATTAAACTAAGCAGCCCCCATTGCATGACTCAAAAGTCATAACTCATAATCACGTCCCAGGCCAAAAAGGATTTACGTTATCTAGATGGGTCCGGGTCAGGATGGATCCATTTTCCAGGAGTCTTCAGCAATGTCTGAATCTGAGAGTTACACAGAGCTTTCTTATGATTTGGGGTCTCAGATCAAGCTAGATAATTGCAATGTTCCCCTGAGAGAGTCAATATTTTGGAGTAGACTTAAACCTGTCTATTCTTAAATATCCCTCAGATATGAGCAAACCACAAATTCAACTAAACCTCAAAGGTAATGTGACTAACCACAGGGGAGGTGCAGTGACACAGTGAGGTTGGGTTGGTATCCAAATCCTTTCTCGTAAATGTTACTTCTACAAACTACTGTTTATTTTATATTGCTGAAAAAAATCTACTTGATATATATTATTAAGGAATACTTTTGTGTTGCCTTTTTATAATAACGTATTTCTGTTTCTTTTGTGTTTTGTCCCCCTGAATATGTCCCTACACTCTTGTGCTATTTCTTCGAATCCTTCCTCGGTGACCTAGCCTAATTTCCAAGGATAGTTGCATTCCCACTTGCTTTTCAGATTTCTTATTGCCCTGGTTTTTTGCAAAGTTTGTATTTTTCTATTGTTTTAGTCTCTTTTATGCATTGGGAATTTTGGCTATAGTGAAAGTTTTTCTTGAAAACCAATAATGCCGTGAGAATTTATTTAACAAATCATCCAGAAAAGAATGAAAAATATATCCTATGACTGTTTACATCTCAACATTCATGGCAGTGTCCAAGGATGTCTGAGGAACCCTCAGCGTTTAAGCAAAAACTAATATTTAAATAGTGCCTGTCACCTGCCAAGCTCCGTGACGAGAACAAGGGATGTGAATGTGAGATAGAAGCATGAGATGAGAGACTTAAGAATGAGTAAGATATGGTCCCCATCACAAAGAAAAGAGTCCAGAAAGGACACAGATATGCAAATAGTTATAATGCAGTGTGATAAGTGCTTTTACAAATGTATGAACTAACTCCTTTGGGAACACAGATAAAGGAGCAATTAATTCAGCCTGAAGGAGTTCAGAGGAGCTTCAGATAAGAGGTCACATTTCAACTGGGCCTTGAAAGAAGAGTAGGACTTCACTAGGAACTTAAGGACATTGAAAAGATGGAAAGGAAAGAAGAAAAATCTATAACAAGTAGAAGGATCCACATGAACAAGGGTTCAAGGAAGTTCATGATTCAGTCCCTGACACATAATAAACTCCAATAAGTATTTTGTCATGAATGAACACATGTTTAAAGAATTGTCTACAGTCTTACACTCATATCTCAGAGTACGGGCACTAAGATGTAAGAAGAAGGAAAAATTGCAGCAGATTGAATATTACTTGCAAGAGAAAACAGGGAGAGACACTCCGCAGGGAGATGGGCGGGGGGCGGCTTCTAACAAAATCTCACTATTTTTCTTTTTTGAGGAGTAATGAGTGGGGGAATGAAAAATAATTACAACCTTCACAATTCTTAACTACTGTAACTTCTTTCTGTGCTAACAGGCAGAAATGCAATGATTTAAGCACTGGATTTGTAGCCAGATGGTGAATAACGAGCTAAAGGGAGAGGAGTAGATGGAACATTCCAGGTGGTCAGAGCAGCAGATAAAGAATTCTCAGGGAAAGGGAGCCTGTAAAGTGATGATGGTGGCCAGACTGCAGAGAATAAGGGTCAACATGGTCAGAGAAGATTTAGAAAAAAAGAGCAGTGGCCAGACCCTGCAAGGCCTTGGAGAACAAATTGAAAATATAGGTCTAAAGGAATACGACAATCTGAAGTGGGTTAAGTCGGAATTTAATATGAAAGAGTTTGCGTCTCAAATTAAAAATCACTTGCTTCATAAAGGCCTATGGATTAGGAAATATTGGGGGCAGGGGGGTTGGTACTTCATTGATTACCAAGACAGGAGTCTATTCACGGTACGTGTTCAATCTAGAGACGAGAGTAGCCTGGAGTAGCGGATGGCAGTGACGTTGGACAGAAATTGACAGATCTGAGAACGATTTAGAAATAAAGTAGAAAGTGTAAAAATCTATCATGAATTTAAATATTTAACAAATATTTATTGAAACACTTATGTCCTTCCAATTAGGATATTCAGTGATTCTTAGATGCTTTCAATAAATATTTACTGTTTACCAATTACTAGTCAAGCAAATTTGGCCAAGACACGAGGATACAGCTGAAGTCATATCTACTGCAACTCATATTCTGGTGCACAGGTAATAAACAAATTACTGTAAAGATAAGATAATGTCAGATAGTCCTGGGAAGTAGGGCAGCAGGCAACTAGTTTATTTATTTTTTAATTTTTTGTAGAGATGGGATCTTACTATGTTGTCCAGGCTGGTTTTAAACTCCTGGCATCAAGCAATCCTCCAACCTCAGTCTCAGAAAGCAACTACTTTAGATCAGGTGGTTAGAAAAGGTATATCCATGAAGTGAACATCTGAGTCATTTGAGTGACAAGAAATCGGTCATTGGGAAATGGACCATATATAAGCTCATCTTTGAGCTATATTTCCTACCAGTCTCTTTATTGTCTTCTTTACCTCCCACTTTTTTGAGGAGTAAAAAGTTGTTTTGTTTTTTTTTAACACTTTCTATGTTCTCAGGAGTCTATCTATGTTTAACTCCTCAGTATCATAGCAATGAAATCTATAGGGATAATAAGACATTTTGCTTCCTTTTGCCTCAGGGACAGAAGGGACTCCTATTAGATTGAAAAAATTAAAAATAAAAACATAAACTAAACACTACTCTTAATCCCCTCCACACACATTCTTTTTAAACACTGCTTAAACAGACTCACATGAAAACTGATTAAAGTTTCACTATTTCCTTTCTTTTTATTAATTAAGAAAGGTAGATTTATTAAAGAGAAGATACATTGTGAAGGGCACAACAGGCAGGAAACAGCAAGGGTGACTGCTGTCTGCTGCCTATTTCCTTTTTTAAAAAACTTCCGTTAGCAGTTTAGCATACATTGAATTTTTGACAAATATAATTATCTGAGCACTTCACAATTAATAAAGCTAGAGTTGTTATTTTATGGGAATACCAAATGTCTGAAGAAGTCATTCTCTAGGATGTCATAGTTTTTAACTTACAGTTCTGCCAATTTTTAGAAATTTGTTTTGAGTTACTCATTTGAATCTTTTTAAAAGTAATTCTAGTTTGAAATCTTGAAGACATGCTGCATATGAGAGGTTAACAATGGCTGGAATTCTCAAAAATTTAAAATCTGAAAAAGGTGGATGCTTCAGTATCTATATACCTATATTTTATAGATATATCTTTATAGATAGATAATTTTATTTAGTAAATATCAAATAGTATCTTAGAAAGCAATCACATTGCTTAAACTACTTCTATTGTGGTGTCTGTGATGTTCATTCTAATTTTCCATGTTTTTGTAGAAAAGAAATCTGAAACCTTGAGGGAAAAGAAAACATACAAATGCTATTAGAGTACACATTTTTGAGCAGCAGGAAGTCAGTGGTAAGTGTCAGAGATTGATCCGAATTGTGTTCTATATATAAACAATTGCCATCAGGTGTGCCCTGGTACCAGGTCACCCATGCACCCAAGCAGTAATTTGAGCAATTTAGAATTTCAGGCAGCCTAGAGAGGGAATAAATTATTGAAAAGCTTAACTTTAAGTGTAAAATGTATCTTTCTGGCAGGTTTCTCAAAGAAACAGATTCTGTCCTTTCATATTAAATTAGATTTGTTTATTGACTCAAATTTTTTAAATAATTTATTTACAAACACAAAAATGTGTTGATGTGTCATTCGTTAAGCAAAATTAGGAGGTGACCCAAAAATAGAGAATAGCTGTACATACCTATTTGGTGTTTTCTACCTAGAAAAATTTATAAAATAAAACAAAAAGGAAGAGATTTATTACTGAAGAAATGTTGAGTTTTAACCAAACTTTGCTGTATTTCTGACATAGTTGAAATCAAACTAAAATTATAGAGCTATAAGCACTGACTAAAAATATAGTTACAAAGTTCTAACAGCAACTTTAAATCATACTGACTTTATTATTGAAAAATAACTAAGAACACATTCTAGAATCCCAGATCTCAGATAGGTGACATATTTACTAGCCTGGAATCTACTGGAATCAAATGGAAAGTTCTTTAAATCAGAAAATTCATCCTATGGCAGTACTTGCTGGTCTTCTTCATATACATCTTTTCCCTTTATCCTTCATAGTCAGTTTCAAAGTTTGAAGACTGTGTGATGACATTTCCAAACTTCCCTTGAACATGTGACCACTAGACAAAGCTGTGGCTAATGGTATACAAGTGAAAGTCATGTGTGCCGCTCATGGGTTGCACTCCCCAAAAGACTAGGTTTGCCCTGCACTGGCTCATTCCCACTGGCTGGGATGCAGTTGTCTTGTCTGGAGTTGCAGCAGCCACCATAAACCCAGAGATAAAAGCCTTGTGTTCCTCTTGGCACTTGGTTGTTACATGAGAGATGGATAAAGAACTATTTTGCTTAAATCACTCTGTTTTGGAATCCACTTAGTCTATAACCTAATATATACCTCTGTATCCTCATCAAACTCTTTCAGAGGTTTCCTGACTTCAAAAATTTCACTTTTTATTTCATAACTTATGAAATTATCACTTTGATTAAGAATCAGTTTTGAGATATTTATAGAAATTTTTTAATTTTTTATATTTTTTAGAGTGTCAAATACGCCAAATGCAAATGAATGCTCTGTCATTTTAAAACTGAAATACACTCTTGTTAGATGAAGTTTTGAGTCAAGATGGAGATGCTATAAGTACACAGATGATTCCACTGTACCTTTTCTTTTTTTTTTTTTTTTTTTGAGTTGGATTCAATCTGTCACCCAGACTGGAGTGCAGTGGCCGCTCCCGGCCACCGCAGCCTCGACCTGCTGGGCTCCGGCGATCTTTCCGCCTCAGCCTTCCAAGGAGCTGGAACTACAGGAGCGTGCTACCACACCCGGCTAATTTTTTGGTTTTTTGTAGAGATGAGGTCTCGCCAAGTTGCCTGGGGAGGTCTCGAACCTGCGGGCTCAGGCAATCCACTCACCTCAGCCTCCCAAGGCGTGGGATTACAGGCTGAGCCACTGAGCCCAACTCACTGTACCTTTTCAACAGGGTACTTTTGTCATTCAGTCTGCCGTAGGGTAATTATGAAACCACAAACCATCTCAAAGGGCTCTTCTGGCCATGACTGAAAGTTGGAACTCATCAGGGAAGGACCAAATTGAGCAAGAAAAAGTGTGAACATGACTCCACAATAAAAATGAGCAATACATTTATGAAAACCACTATAATACAATTATGGCTTTTGGAAATAA
>CAUYQG010244990.1:0-25047 GCA_963574415.1 Tarsius wallacei
GTGTGATAATAGTTCATGGGAAGATTTAGTTGCATAGGCAGGCGCCCAATACCAAACAGGCCTAGTTGGCCACCATGTTCAGTGGGTTGAATTCTAGTATAATATTCTTTTGCAAGAAGTTTCTCCTACCCATTGAGAATAAGCAGAGCAAGCTACCCAGTGAGACCTTTTCCCAACATGTCCAATTTGTAGGGCTCAACTCTGTCAGTCCTATAGCAAATAAAATGACAAAGAGTATAGTAATTGGCAAATACAAAGTTTGTGGAAACAGTTGTTGAACGAAAAACTGCAACCCAACAGCCAAAGTTAACCCCCTTCCCTCAATCATGGGAAGTAGGCCAAAATCTGTTTATAAAATTTGACTGAAAACATAGCCCGGACACTTGGTGTCACCAATTGTTGGGTATGAGGAGGAGTCTTAATGACTGAAGAATGGCCTTGGAGAAGAACAAGTCTCAATACATACCAGTTCCTTCACTGGAACAATTCTGTAACTGTTAGAACAAACAACCTACCCCAAAAATGGGTCCTCTCCTCAAAAATAATTGAAGAAGGCTTCTTAAGCAGAGCAGACTCTGTTTATACTCAATGGGTAAGAGAAACTCCTTGCAAAAGAATATTATACTAGAATTCAACCCACTGAATGTGGTGGCCAACAAGGCCTGTTTGGTATTGGGCGCCTGCCTATGCAACTAAATCTTCCCATGAACTATTATCACACAAACTATAAGTAATTGTAAAATACTATCATCTGAACAAGCTAACCTATTATAAGTCAAAGTTGGACAAACCTGTCCTCTGTAAATCCAGACCTCTGGAAAGCCCCCAAAGGGTTGTTTTGGATATGTGGAAAAGTTGCATATATCCAGTTCCCAGCACTATGGAAAGACACATGTACCACAGGAATAATCCAACCAGGATTTTTCCTTCTGCCTAATCTGAAGGGAGATGAGCTGGACCTCCCCCTTTATGAGAGTCTCAAAACATAGGGTGCTCGATCTCTTGATCAAACTCTTATTACAGGAGGGACTCAGGTTTGGAAAGATGATGAATGGCCACCCCAGATAATTATAAATACTTATGGCCCAGCCACATGGGCACAAGATGAAAGTTGGGTATACCGCATGCCCATATATATATATATATACCCACTGAACGTGGTGGCCAACAAGGCCTGTTTGGTATTGGGTGCCTGCCTATGCAACTAAATCTTCCCAATGAACTATTATACACTAAGTCACATTATCAGGTTACAAGCTGTCTTAGAAGTTATAACTAATCAAACAGCCATGGCTTTTGAGCTTGCTGCTCAACAACAAGTCCAAATGTACACCTCCATTTATCAGAACTGCTTAGGTTTGGACTATCTGCTAGCAGAAGAAGGAGGAGTATGTGATAAATTTAATAGCTCTGACTGTTGTTTGCAAATAGGTGATAAAAGTAAAGCTATAACTGATATAACCACCAATATTAGAAAGTTTGCCCATTTCCCACTACAAAAATGACATGGCATAACAATTGGCAATTGGTTTGAAAACATGTTCTCAGGTCTGGGAGGATTTAAGCACATTATTGGCTCTGTAATCCTATTGTTGAGATCCTGTCTTGTCCACCCTTGCATAGCCCCAATAATTATGAACTCTATCCCTAAGTTTGTGGAAACAGTTGTTGAACGAAAAATGGCAACCCTCATCATGTTAATGCACCAAATTGAAGTTGATGCTCTTTAACCCATAAAGGGTTGAGCATCAAAGTGGGGAATGTGGCAGAGGGGCTAAAAATAATTAAAATTATTCCTTTTTAAAAATCAACCTGCAAATTCCAAACCTGCTAGATATAGGACGTGAGAAAATCAAATAGCCACGAACCACTTTCCTGGAAGTGCAAGATAGTAATTTATTCACAACCTTACTCCTGCATCCTCTCTTTGTGAAGTTATCGGTTTACAACCCCTGCTTGTCATGTATATCCTGGAAACAATTTGTTCTTTGGAAATCTGGCTTTGCTAAATACAACCTTACAAATTCCAAAGAAAAATGTATAGCCATACAACCCAAACCCCTCTCCCTTACCTAAACTAACATATAAAACCCCTCTCCTCTTTCTCCGGGTTGTTCAGCCTTGAAGCATTAGCCCACTGAGTCACACAGATGCTAATAAAATGCTACTTCCTAAGAGACCCTCGGTGTCACAGTCTCTCTATTTTCCTGCAACACTCCCACAACAGGAGGGGACCTGAAGAGGTTGCCCTATTGCAGTAATATTGACCACTAGGCGTAAATAACATTTTCCTGACCTGCTTAATACTTTCTTTTGTAATTTTTTGAGAGTTAACTAAAGATTAATTTTAATAAGTTTCTGGGGATTTGACATCTTTTTCCCCTATAGGTGCAGCAGCAGCTCCTAAAAATTTTTTTTGGTGGGCAATGAATCAATTATATATATACATATATATATAAAAAGATAAAATACAGCCAACCAGTGAAACTGAATAGAAAATAATTCTAATTTACAGAACCCATCAATTTTTTTTCAGGCTTTTAATTTTACAAAATATGAAAGAGCAACATAAATTCTTGTGGAATTCCCCTCTTACTTAAGAACTCATTATCAAAAAGTTAAGGCCATATTGTAGGAGGCTATGTTGCTTTCAAAAACTAACATGAGAACAAAGACTTGAAAAAAAGGCAACATTTTTAACTAATACTTATATTTCTTATGCCTATGAGTGGACATTTCTGATTTAGTGGCTACAAAATGATAAAATGCAGACAGAATAGTGTCTTCAAAAAGTATACTCTATCTAAAGGATTACAGAGATAATCCCAACTGGCATGACACTTTTATTAATATAGTTTAACTTTTTTGCCCCAAAGACCCCATTTGTCAATCTGAACTAATTTTGGTCTATATGTGTGTGTGTGTGTGTGTGTGTGTGTGTGTGTGTGTGTGTGTAAACATCAGTGAAAAGTAGGAAGAGATGGTTGAAAAAAGAGGAAATAGGATAACTTATTTCCATTTTTTAAAAATACAGTGGTATAATGACAATAAAACATTACAAACTAGAGAAAATATTGAAAATTGGCTTTTTATAAGACCTTAATGTATAACAAATATATTTGATTGGATCTCACAATGCCATTTAGCTTGACCACTGATCTTTCTCCTGCACCTCATTATATAACTTTATCTACATTTTCATGAATAGAATTGCTTAAAAACATATATTTATTTTATGCATCATAATGTTAGCCATTATGGTAGAAAAATATGGAATATCTTTAACCTCTCATATTCATCTTAGGAAATACAAATACTGTCTGAGTATGACACAGAGTTATTTAAAGCATTAAGAAATGGACAGTGTAGGAAGTACACTTCAAAATGAGGCCTGCTGGTTCTCATTCTTAGTTGAAATCACTCTCCCTCTCTCATCTCTCTTCCTTTTATTGATGAGTTTAGATCAGTAGTTTTTACATGAAATTAAAATACATTGAACTAAGATGTTGATTTGATCATCCAACAACCATTTACTGTCTGTGACAAGACAGGCCGTGTTCTAGAGAACAGCACAAGAATATATACATTTTTACATTGATGTATGTAAAAGAAATACACACATATTATTTTAAAAAACACAGATTTCTTATGTCAACATTTCAGGTTCTCATATAAACTTTGTTAAGTTGTTTCAAGGTCGGCACCAAAATTAAAAGAAAAAAATCCTTTGAACAAGTCATGCTTGAGACAGAATAACAGAATTAGAAGATCATATATGACTGTTTCAATAGCTCAGATCTTAAGTACTGGTTTTAATCAACTGACAGCCTTATCATTCCAAGCTTTATAGACTGACACTTATCAAAGATCAAACACTTTTGAAAATATTTCAGTTTCATTCCACTAATCAATTTTTAAATTTTATTCCTTTAGTTACATTTCTTCATTTGACTTGACCTTGACTGCTTCTTTCCTGCCTCGAATTAAAATTAATGCCCAATATGTTTACTTTTAGTTACTTTTGACCATATTTGGCATACTTCTTATAAAGCAGACATATAGGAATGTTTACAAATTCCAGGTCCTCACTCTAAATCTCTAATGGCAACTCACCAACAGATACATATCAGCATATAAATACACACATACCCTACACACATCCATACCCACCTGCACACGCATGAGTGTGCATGCACACACACACACACACACACACACACACTCCACTTAATTAGAACAAAGTATTCTAAGGACAAAGACATCATATACAAGTGATCTCTTTGTGCACCTCATGCTGTATATTAAGAGTATTCAACTGAGGTGGGTATATAAAGAATTCTAAGGCTACTTAAACACTAAGCTATCTAGCTAGTAATTAGACACTATCTTAGCAATGCTCTAAATAGTATTCTTAAGGCTCTAAAGAATGCATGTACTTATCAGTGAAAAAGGAGTTACATGATGCTGAAGAAAATTGCAAGTTTATTATATCTTTATATGCTTTATCTATTAATAAAGCAAGACTGATGTCACTATGAATATATTTTATATTTAGTTTTTGCATTAATTTTTATTTGCCGAAAGCATGTATTCTTTCAAGTTCCTGGGAGTAAGAAACATGTTAGAAAAAGAATACAAGAAACAAAATTATCATCTTTACACTGTGATTTGGTCTAGTAAGACTATTCTACACACATAGGTTACAAATTAGTGTCTTGGGGAAACTCTTTTTGGTGTTTCATTTTAATAGCTTAACTTGAATACATTTGAGTGGTTCATGCATCACAACTGATTTAAATTTTGACCTGTATAAAAATGAATTTTCAAAAATATGTCAGAAGCCTGGATACTGTAAAAACCTTTATCATCATAGAATCATAAAATTCTGGCCATTAGTTACTAAGGAATTGTTCAGTGAATCTAGGACAACTTAGACATAAATAGTTATGAGTGAGTATGGCTCATCATAAACATCTGTAAAAATTAGTGGCATCATTTATGGTTGAGAATTTAAAAAAGACATGAAACTTACTTTGCTAGAAATAGATGATAGAGATAAACTTTTCATAGAGCAAGAGGACCATAAGAGATATGTAAAATGTTTGTTTTATAGATAGGATTTTATGGTGAAATTGTGCTGAAAAACAATGAAGTGTGTGTTTTATATACGCAATCAGCAGTTACATTATCATAGCCTTTTAAATATTACACTAACTTCAAAATGTAATTTATCACTGCAGTGCTCTGATGTAATGAATTGGGATAACAGGTAAGGGTTGGTGTAAGCTAAAAAACAATATACATTAAAAAATTATACTTCATTTATTACAGAAGATGGTCTATACATTAATTGTTTTAAGTCTATCATGTTATTCATATCTGGAAGAAAATCAGTAAGATTTTATTCATATTCACTGAAGAAAATTAGTGGCTCCCATTTTATACTATTTTCTGTTCATTCTATGGCTTACCCTAAACTGCAAGTAAGGCCCAAACATTAACTCCTTCAAATAGAATAAGTCTCCAAGAAGGAATGTGATTGCTCTTTCCGCTCAAATATTCCATTCTCTTCCCCAAATCAAAATAATTTTTCCAGAGTCTGGTACAATCTTGGTCTCAAGGCCATTGTTTGTATCATCACTCTCACTTGTGCCTTAAGGTTCAATTCTTCTAATTTAGTTGAGTCAATTTGGAAAAGTCCCATTTTGTAATACTGGAACCAACCTCAATGATTATTTCACTAAAGATGGTATTCTTCTGGTGTCCCTTATTATTATTAATATTTAAAAATGATACCAACTTTACTGACATCTAACTGCATCCTTGACATTTTCTTCTCCCTCACATTTCATTTCATTTCCAACAACCAAATCTTGTCAGTTTTTCCCTTCTCTATATTTCTTGAACGTATTTTTGGCACCATCATGGGATTCCAACCCACTCCCATCTCTCACCTGGGCTGTGATGATTGCCTCTAAACTGCTCTCTCTGGCACTTTCTCCAAACAAGTCTCTGTGCTATATCCAGAATGATTTATTTTTTGAACTGTAAATATAAACTATATGAAATTGCTCTGCTTAAGAATTCCCAAAGACTTCACATTAGTAATAGGATAAATATCAAGAGTCCAAAATAGGGTTAAAGCAGTACAACATCTGTCCTTTTTATTTCTTTTTACTTTCCTCTTGTGGCATGAAGCTTCTTGATCTAAATGATTTAGTAATATCTCATTCCTCAAATATGATAAGCTTCTTCTTTTCTTCTGAAATTAATTTTCTTATTTATGTGCTTTTTCACTGACATTCCATATTTATATAATTCACCCTTACTCTTATTTTGTTTGCTCTTCAATCTTCCCCACCAAGGAGGCCTTACCTGATGTCCCTAATATGCAGGGCACTCATAACTATGCATAGTTCTTCTCTGTAGTAGTGATTATTTTTGTTATGATTTTATATTTATTTTTGATATTTTATTACTGTTTATAACATGTAAATATGGTCATGCTCTTTGACAATAAGTCTAGTGGATTTTCAGTACGTTCAGTAAATCAGTATATAAATTGTTTTCCATAAGCCATGATTCTGAGGTTGGGGAGAAAAAAATGTGAAACAAATTAAAGGATGAACACCCAAGTAATACTGACCTACTCCTTCGACTCTTAGAAACAGAGTTAGGATGTTTATTTCCCTGTTTTCAGGAGAAAGCATGTAAGGAATGTTTCTTGCGTGTTCTCCTCTCCACTCACTCTATCAAAGAAGTAATTCAACAGATAAATTACGCTCAGGAAATTTTGATAACCTGCATTAACAGGAGGTGAGTTCAAGAAATGTAAATAAGGAGACATAGAGCCTTTCTCTCTCAGTCACTATCTTTAAGCTCTTGAAACTGCTTGTGGCATAAATCAGAGAGCACATGGATAAGAGCTGTATAGATAGGCTTAGTCCATGTTTTCATGAATCCATCTTCTCCAATTGTGACTGAATGTTAGAAACCCAGAAGTCAAAAGTCAAAGATTTATGATGAGGGAGGTAGAATATTTGTCTTTTTCCCAATCTAATTTTACCACAAATAAAGATGACTACACACACTATACACATGTGTGTGCACACATATGCAACCACACACATACACACACACACACACACACACAACTCCTTGCATACATTTAATCATTCATGAGGAGAAGTGGTTTGTTTTTCTATTTTCCAACTAACAGTACTTGCACAGACTCTTGCTGCAAAACTTTTGACAGTCAAATATTAGCATTTGGGAAACCATGCCCCCCAACGACATAACATCTTGCTTGATAACAGCCTGAACTATAGCATCGGTAGACATGCCACTGTTTTAACCAGAAAAATGCAAATGGCTTTCAAATGGTTGGCTACTTGGTTTTTACAGTAGCTTGGAATGGTTTTTTGACAAGTATAGACCTTACTAGTTATTACTAGTCTCCAGAGAATTAGTATTAGCCTTTAATTTGCTAATATTAGAAATGTGAAGGCAGCACTATACTAGCTTCCATAAATATTGGTCCTTTTCACTCTTCCCCACGGAATTCAGAGGTAATTCTAAGACAGTATCTAACATGATCTTATCTTATTGTGTTTGCCACAGATTTCTGGAGCCCCTTTTCAGTACATGGTCTCAACATTGACCCTTGACTGCTAATTTTATTATATCAGATCATGTGTATTCATGGGGAATTGCTTTGTACATCTCACAGAATTTGAATTCAACTGTCAAGAGACTATAGAGTTTACCAAGGAATAGATAAAGAAGAACAAACGTTTTTGCTATATAGAGGATATATCATCTTTTTTGGGTAATGTACATCAGTGCTTCTCAAAATAGAGTACTAAAGGTAACCAGTTCACAATGAGAGAAGTAGCTTCTACTAGAAATTAAATCAATACATGATTTCTTTCATTAAGTAACTGTTGCTACAAAAAGATGTCTTCTGAATAAATTAGCATGCTGATTGATTTGCATACTTTGGCGGTAGTCTATGGACCAAATCTTAAGTCCTACTGAAAAACTGAATACAGTTATTTGACAGTAAAGTATTATTGGAAAAGTCTGGCTCTAGGTCTCAGGAAGATATCAGATTGATCGTGTGTTGTCTATACAGTAATAATACAACTGAATATCATTTTTGTACTTTAAACACTTTACATTTTGCACTCTACATATATTTTCTCATTTAATCCTTCAATAAATGTATAAGACAGAAAACAGACTTGGATTTAATTGCTCCACTAAGGTCAAAGAGCAAAAAAACCTCATTAAAATACCAATGTCAGAGATTCTTCTTCCAATTAAAATAAAGTTACAAAAGGTAATTGCTCCAGCCATAAGAATATACTAGACACACTTTTTAAAAAATTCATTTTTTTGTTTAAAAGCATCAAAAAACTGTGGGCCTAAAGTTTATATGAACTAAATTTTAGAGAAAAACAAGGCTTTCCTAGGTGAACAGAAATTATTAGCTGATTCCATCCCTAAGGACATTTTCTGGATCTGGGAATTGAGTAGGCAAAGAGCAGCAAGCCTACTAAGGGCAGAGAAACTTGGCTAGAACATGGAAAATACACAACATTTTTCAAGGTACTACAAAATGACATGTGAGTTGAAAAGAAGAAGGATCATGTGATCTTCTAGCATTTATTTACATTCCTTCATTCATTCATTCAGAGACAGGATCTCACTCTGTTGCCCAGGCTGGCGTGCAGTGGTGTGATCGTATTATAGCTCACTGCAGCCTCAAACTCTTTGGCTCAAGAGATCCTTCCATCTTGGTCTCCCAAAACGCTGAAATTGCATGAGTTACCCATTGTGCCTCTCCTAGCATGTAGATATTAAACCCTGCTGGGTCAAGAGGCAAAAATTAAATATAAAAAGGAGTTTGCATAGTTTCTTCCCACAAATGCTGTCTGATTACTCTCCAAATGTTTAGTGCATCTAACTACTTTGCAAAGGAGACCATTCTCCATCAAACTATCTAAGTTAAGTATGCACAATTTTATTTTTCCTGTATAATAATTTCTATGCTAAAAGCTCATTAATTATGATTTTAACAATCTGTTTTGGTATCTGTTTCATGCAGAAAATTAATCATATCACTTAATTCATGAGATATTATCATCATTGTTTCCTACAAGTTTCTCTCACTTATATTACTTATTTAATTTCTTTTATTCCCTATACCCCATATAGAAAAGTACTCTAATGTGTTTCATATAGGTCTGTAACTCTACAAAAATCATACAAAACACAAAAGTTGTTTTCTAAGTATATATGTGTATATACACGAATATGCATTTTTCTTAAACAGTACTGTGCTATAAATCTAATTATGTTTCTTATTTTCTGTCACAGAGCACAATGCTTTTCCTACATTACTACATTGCTGTAGGTTCTTTTGCTTTTGTTCCCCCCCATGCACCATAGTTTTTAATAAATGAATTCACCATATTTTACACTCCCAGTCTCATAGTGTAAAATGACATGCTCTGATACCAAAAGATTCACTTACATAAATAATATCCTTATGAACACACCATTTTGGTCACTTGTCACAATTTCTTGGGGATGTGTAACTGAGAGTGAGGTAGCTAGGTTATAGGACATGCATATTTATTATGAAATAGATGCTGTCCGATTACTCTCCAAATGTTTGTAACTGTTTAATTTCCCATTTATTGCCCATAAAGATTATTGCTCTTCATATTCTCATCACACAATATCATCCAGAATTCTTAAATTTTCTAAGCAAGTGGAGAAAAATATATATCTCATTTTATTTGTCAGATTGCTGATAACATATTGGGATATTTTGAGCCCATTTTTCTATTCAATTTACTATTTTTTGGTTGTTGTTGAGTTGACTATCAAAAATACGTACTTTGCCCTATCTCAGCATGGTAAATATCTTCTATTACTTTACCTATGTCTGATAACTTTGTAAATGCCAACATTTGTTGAAATTAATACTTATGGGTTTTATACTCCTTCTAGAGTTCAATTTGCATTTTATTACTTAACTTTTTTAGTTTAGTAAGGATTTTATTAAAGTATAACGTTATACCAAAATCTATGTTTTGTGGGGTTTATTCAGATTTAGAATTCTGATAATTTTTTGGTGGATAAATCCTTTCTGTTATAACAAAATGTAGCTATCACAATGAAGTATGACTATTTCTGCTAATGCTTATCACTTTGAAGTTTCCTTTGTTTAGTTGTATAGACATATCTATTTTCTTTGCTTGGTGTTTGTATAGTATTTATTTTCCTCTTCTTTTACTTTTAATCTTCCTATAATTTTCTCCTTCTATTTGGACAATATTTGTCTTTTATAACCAAATATTTAGTCTATATTGTTGAATGTTTCATACATGCTTGAAAAGAATGTTAATTTGTTTTTGTTTGTTGGACTGTTCTAGAAATGCTAATTGGTTCTCATTGGTTGATGATGTCCTTCAGTTTTTTCTATATCCTTGCTGATAATCTTACTAGTGATTCTGTTGATACCAAGAGAGAAATGTTGAAGGGTTTAAGTATAATTGTGAATTTGTCTATTTTCAGTTCTGTCAGTTTTGAACCTCTTTTTTTGTGTGTATGTATTCAAATTTATCATTATTTTATGTCTGATTGATGAACTGATTCTTGTCATTTTTTAATGTCCCTCTTTGTTTCTGATCATCACTTTGATGTCTGCTTTATCTGATATTTATATATTTTCTCCAGCTAATTTTTTTTTAATTTAGTGTTTGCATGATGTATCTTTTTCACGGTATATTATTTTACTTTTAATCTATCTATACCATTATATTTGCAGTGAGTTTCTTGTATACACTGTATAATTAGATCATTTTTGTAATCTATTTTGAAAATCTGTCTCGATTGACATGTTTAAACCATTAAAATTTAATATAATTATTGGTATATCAGGAATCTAGTCTTTAATTTTATTATTTGTTTTGTATTTGATCCCTTTTTTTATTCCTGTATCCTAACTTATGCTTTTCTGTGGATGACTTAAACATTTTAGTATTATAATGTATTTATGCTATTTTTAGACATCTTTGTCTTTTGTTAGTGGTTGATGAAGGACTGAAATATGCATACTTAGCTTATCAGCCAACATTTTAACACTTCAAGTGTGTCACCAATTTGCTATCTTTACCCTCTCCACTTTAAAAAAATTATCTTAGATATTACCTCTACATACATTGATCTAAGGATCTACATTGAGAAGTACATCAAAAAATGTTATTTTTGTTTTCAATCATCAAAAATAATTTTAGAAACAAAACAGAGGGATAATCTATAATATTTACTGAGACACTTACCTTCCTGTTGCTCTTCAATTCTTTTGCCTTTTATTTTCATCTTAAACAGATCTCATTCAATTATTCTTCATTTCCTTTTGTTAACTTTTCATGCATTTATGTGCTTTTTTTGTTATTATACTAGGCATCATATTTTTTATATTTGGTTAATTAAAAGTGAACACAGAGTATTACTTATTTCTCTTATCCATAACGCCAGAATTGCATAATACTTTATATTTACCCCTTCACATCTACTGTATTGTTGTGGCTATAAATCATCACTACATATATTTTCAATTTACATATTATCATGGTTATTTTGTGCAACATTTTACATAAACCCAGACATTTACCCTTTTGTGTGTTAATTTCTTTTACATTTACATGTCTCCATTTAGGGTCATTTTCTTTTTGCATGAAAAACACATTTTAGTGTTGCCTAGGACACCAGCAATCTTTATGAATGATTCAATTATGGGAGAAAATATGTGTATTCTCTGTAAATTTGATGATTATTTCTACATACTATAATACACACTGGTTTGACCTTCTTAATTGAATTGTTCTGATAGTGTATTATTTTATTTTAATTGCTTATTTATACCTTCTATTATTTGCTTATGTTGCTTGATGTATCAATTTCTAAGAATAAGTCAAAAAATCTAATTATAACTGTTGACTTTTCTATTTCTAGTCAAATACCTGTCAGATTTTACCATATATATGTAAATTTAGGTACATGAGATTTTCTTTATGTGAAGTAGGTATATTTATAATCAAAATGATTACGTTTTCTCAATATGTTGTATCTTGTACATGTATTAATACACAATGTCTTACCTTCAATCCTGTTTTGTCACATATTTTAACTACAACACAAATATTCTGTTGCATTACCTGCACTATATATTTTTTCTAATCATTTAATTTTTCAATTCATGTTTTCTTTTGTAAATCATATGAAATGTATTGCTGAATTTTACCTTTTGCAATGTAATATGAGCATTTCTGCTTGTCTTTGGTTATTTTAACCTATTTTAATTTACTATAATTAATATCATTTTATGCTTAATTTATTGTATTTTCATGCTATACATCTTTTTTCTTTCACTGTCTTTCATGTGGTAGGCCATAATTTATTCTGCTAATGTAAATTTAAAGCATTTTATTTGTCTTTTTTGAGAGCTAACCTTCAATTTTTAAATTCTGTATTTATAATTTTCTAAAATTGTCAACACCTACATCTTCTTCTCAATTTCTTTATGAATAGATCTCAGCTGCCTTCCTTTGACATTCCTTAGTTTCCAATTATTCAACACCCTCAAACCTGTATCCTCAAGAATAGCTATCTTCAAATAGGAGTGTACATTCTTTGAGAAATACAAAAAATATTTCCCTAGGGGAATGTGGATATTATTTCCAGATCTTCAAATTTCATTAATGTTCCTTCTTTATATTCTTTGTCACTTACAGTTTTATAAAAGGTTTTTCAAAGCAAAAGCATATGCTTCATCTTTTCCTTAACCTTACTAGGGCCTCTAGTTTAAAAACTTCCAGAGCACCCAGTAAAACAGGCATTGGAAGACATTGTTTAGGGGAGAAACATGTTTTAATTGTTAATCAACATGCATTAAACATGGGCTGGGTAAGACTTCCTTTGTTCTTATTTACACATACTCTGCTAAGTAAAGAATCACTATGGATATAACATATTTTGACCTTGTTAGGAGATTATAAAATTAGATATAATGTAGTTTGGGCATTTGTAATATCTTGGTTTTTTGTGACAATCTCAGTTCATCAACAACCATTGTCAGAAATGTATTGCTCTTGAGAAAGAACGTAGGTGTGTGATGAGAACAGAGCAAATCAACAATGAAAGCTAAGAATGGGTTTTCCACAAATTTAAATAAAATTGCTTCTTTTCAGCTACTTTTATTCACTACAGAATACCTAATTTATTATTTATTACAAAATGCCTAATATCTAATTTAAATAGTCAAAGCTATTCTGCAAATACCAATTTTTCTAAGATACAGTGAAAAAATTCGTTAGTTGGAATTTCTTTACAAATTTCGTTGAGATTTGGGTATACCTTAATACCAAGGAAGGTAAGATGTAATTTTCAAAACACATTAAATATATATCTCTACTATTGCCAATTCTCATCTTTACTGATGATATAAAATATTTATTATTTGCTTTCCTACATAACAATTACTATAAGCTACATAGACAATTAAATTGTATTAGTATATGTCTGATTTTTAAAAATTAAGTATACAGGAATATATGATAATTATATTCACCAAATTAATGGAGTTCTGAATTTTTATACATAATTCTTATTTCATCTTCTCAAAGACAAACACAGTAGTTCAAGAAAAAAAACATCTATTTACTGTATATTATTCTGTATTAATTTACTAATGCTGTTATAACAAATTATAACAAATATAATGGCTTAAAACAAAGTTATTGCTTTATATAACTGTTGAGGTCAGAGGTCTAAAGGGTGTATTGATAGGCTAAAATCAAGATGTCGGAGAGCTGCATTCTTCCTATAGGGTCTAGGAGATATTTTCTTGTCCTTTTCATTCCTGAAAGGTTGCCACTATTGGCTCATGGCCCCTTCCTCTAAATCAAAGCCTGGAATATAACATCATTGAATCTCTCTCTTTTGCTTTTCTCTTCTATTTATAAGGATCCTTATAATTATATTGGGTCTACCTGGATGATTGAGGATAATCTCCTCATCTGAAGGTCATCTCACTAGCAGTTTCAATTATATCTGGACCTTAATTCCCCTTATCATATAATCTAACACAGTCACAGTTTCTGGGAAGGTGGGTATCTTAGGGAGCCATGATTCTGTGTACCACACCTCTTGTTAAATAACTTACAAAAGTAACACATATTATATTTCATACTTACAAATTAGATAACAATGTACATCATATACATCTATTTTAGCTTTTGCAATTTACAAACTGCATGAATTAATCATATGAAGGCTCTGTATCATTTTAAACTTGACTGCTTTCATAACTATATTATGAGATTCAGGATTTATTTCTGGATTATTTTAACATTTCTCCAAACATATAATAGTTTGTATCATATATTTCTAAAATAAAACAGTTCAGATGTTAGGTGATAGTGATGTCTATCTCTGCTAAGTTATGTCTGTTTTTGCTAATTTGGTTATATAGCAGAATATTTTCTTCATAATTTAATGATCTAAATATAACTCAAAGTTTTGACCAAAATACATTTAAAACTATATTATGGGATAAAGTGTTTTATTAAAAATATATTAGCAAATGTATATTGATGTGAGAAATAACTTTAAATATTGAATAAAAATGATCTGCCTATAAATGAAAAATAAGAGTATAATCAATAATCATTTAATATAATTAATTTGGGTATAGCCTTTTTCACTGACTAGAAATTGAGAAAGTCAATTACTCTAACAAAGTGGTAACAAATTATTTTGCCTTTTGGGTGGTTTACAATTCTTTGCTTTCAACAAAATTGAAGGAGAACCTACTAGAATTGTTAGCTACTATGCCATTAAAAATTATTTTTCATGATGGATCATTGTATTCTTGTGATGTGTTTCAGAAATAATTCAAATAATTCAGTGACATCACTGTAAAAATAGTTTTTACTTCATTTTGCTTACTCTTGAGACTAAGATTTTACTGAGCTTACAGTTATAAAAATGAAAAATAGAAAAAGAGTTGATACTAAACACTGTCTCTTTCAGGTAACAGGTAATATTTACTCATATACACACAAATTTATCAAAAAGGAAAGAATATTTTATCTCATTTAGGGTTATATCTACAATTCAATTTTAATTTTTGAACTTTTTATTTGTCTTTATTTCTCTAAAATTATCATTAATATGTCTTCAAATAGTTCTTTCCTCTTTTGGTCTCTTGGTTAATTTGTTTGTTAGTGTATATCATTGAAGCTTTTGGTTTCTTACTTTCTTTATTTTCTCCCTTTTCTTCTTCTTCTCTTCCTCCTCTCTCTCCCCATCCACCTCCCCCTTCCCTTCTCCCTCTTCCTTCTACTTCTTTTTTTGGAATGTTCCAAAGGATAAGCATCTTTATTTATTTTGTTCACAGATGTAGTTCAGGTGTTTGAAGCAATGCCTGGCATTGTTCAAATAGATATTTGTTAAGTAAATAAATATCTCCCATTTCTTTATTTCTTCTGTTCCCATCTAAACGAGGTCCTAACCTTTCTCCCCTCAGCTGAAAACTATTTTATAACTTATGTCATACACTGCTGCTTTCATTTGTACCACTGTAGTTTGAAATTAATATTTCACTAGCTTCTTTATAAGTTGTGATTCCCAATTCTTTGTTATCAATGGCTACCCTTTATCAATGAAAGAAAACTTATTATGCTGGTTTTTAACTTTTAATCTGTCTATCTCATATTTTTCAGTTTATCGCTTTTCTTTTATACCACCGGGTATAAAACTTATAAAATTATAACACAATTTTTTGCCTCTTAGTTATCAAAGGTTATTAAGTACTCCCACATATGGTTTATTGATGATAGCAGGTATCTTTTAAACACATGTGTGCTGAAATATGTATTGTTTGTGTTCCTCCTAGAGAGGACAAGGCGTAAGAAGAAAAGATGCCCCATAGTAGAGAGTTCAAGGTACTAGGGTTGAGTACTCTCCATCTTCCATAGCTCTAAACTGCTCTAAAGATATGATACAGAGACCCTCAAATGTCTGTCCATATTGTCACAGCTCCTAGAGAAGGGCATGGCCGGGGGCAAGTGCTCCTGTTCATTCCTGAACAATATTCCTGAGAGCTAATAGGTGTGCTTCCCCTTATCTGCTATGCACTCCCCAGTAAGTAGTTTCTCCCAGTAAGTAGTTACCTTGACTTCCCTGTAATCTATGCCCCATCCACTGAAAGATGCAAATCTCCTTTTACTCCCTTTTTCTGAGGGATATAAGTTTTAATAATATAGTATCAATGTAATCGTAAGCCTTGTAAATGATATAACTTTTTTATCAGTGTAATCCTAAACTTTATGATTTGTATAACTTTTGCATAATACATGATGTCTTACAACCTTTACAGCAAGTTTGATTAATGCTTCTCCCAGGCACTACTGATAAAAGCTACGAGATACCTCTGATACCTGGCACCAGGAAGTCTGGATGGAAAAATGTCACTATCAATAAATGCGGCTGAAATTCAAGTTCTATACAATGCTCTGCTGGCCATATGGCTAATGTATAGGTACTAACAACTCAGGACTATAAAAGTGAACTGTAAAAGCCTAGAGGGTGAGCAGAGTCATTTTGAAAGACCTTTAGTCTGGCTCTGCTCCCTGGATTTGAACTCAGAAATAAACTTCTTTCTACCAGTTTCCTGCTCCTTTGATTTATTCATATCAAGGGAGCAGTCAAGTGTTACTAGGACCATAACAATTACTCTAACAAATCCAAGTGCATACTAACCATTGTTTGTTTTCTATGTCATGGTATAGCTGGGAAGTCAAAGATCTTCCCTGGAAATGGTGAGGTAAGAAAAGAGCAAAACACATATCTCCCATCATACTTAAGTCCAAATATGAATCAAATTATCTCTACTTTTTACCTTCGTCCTAGGTTTTCTCACAAATTTTATGTTAATGTCTCAAATGAGTTTTTGTGTTTGTCAATTCTTCACTAGGTTAGAGTTTAAAAGATAAATCAGCAGGTCATGAAAACATTGTGCCATGAAATCATAATTACCAATCTCCCTAGCTTCAATTTTGCCCTTAGTATAGTCAGGCAACCACACTATATTTACTAGTACAGTAGTTCTTAAAAAGTTGTTCCTGGACCACCAGCAATGGTATAAACGGTGAACTTCTTAGATTCCATCCTATATCTACTCAATCAGAAACACAAGACTCAGTAATTTCTGTTTTTAACAAGCTCTTTCGGTGATTCTGATGCAAACTAACTGCTGGGAACTGTTCTATGACATTTACTCTGATGTGCTGCCCTTATGACCCCATGTCTTTCTCAAACTTCCAAACTTGCTTTCTCATTCTGTGTTTTCTCATTCAGTAAAAAGTCATCAGGAAGGATCCTCTTCCATCAAACTCCCATCACTTCTACATTTTTTCACTTGTGTTCATATCCTCTATCTTCTCTCTTGATAGTACCTCCTAGTCAAGGTTAACCTCTCCATTTGTGCAGTAAATCCTATCCCCTCTTATTCACTCCATGACATATATCTAGACAGTTTCTCTCTCTTCTTTAGCATAATTATTTCTCTGTACTGTGTCATGTCATTGCCATTAAAACAACCAAACAAAGAAACAAATACAACCAGTAATTATTACCTTTATCTTAAAAAACAAGTCAGTCTCCTGGTTCCACAATCTTTCCCAGGTGTATCTGGACACACAATTCTTTCCCTTCATAGACAAAATCCTTGTGAGAACTGTCCCCGCCACCCCCCACCCCATCTCAAATGCTTTTTCTCCTTCTATCTTGTCTTTAGTCAGGCTTTTGCCTGCCCTTCTCCATTTAAACTACTCTTATGGAGGCCACCATGTGTTTTTATGTTGCTTCTTCTTTTAAACTACTCTTATGGAGGCCACCACGTGTTTTTATGGTTAATTCTCAGTGTTCTTTCTTATTTAAACCAACAGATGCACCTGATATTTGTGCATCTCTCTTCCTTTTAAAAACTGTTCATATGACTTCAAACAGCACATATCCTTTTAGTTTTTCTATTTAGCTCAGCCAAGCTTGGCGTCCTCTGTAGGCTTTGATTTCTAGCCACATTTTCTCCCCTGAAGATCTTATCTAGTTTCAAAGATGTAAATACCATCTACATGCTAAGAATGCCTAACTCTGACTCTCTGTTCTGATTGTCTGATCTGATCTCCTGACAGACTTTGCTTGAATGTAAAATAAGTACCCAAAATTAACATGCCAAAAGTCCATCTTGCCTATTCCGTGAACTGTCTTTCCATTTGCTCAGGAAAATAATCGTGTATTCTTCCTTGACTCTACTTCCACACAAGCCATATTCAATTAGCAAATCAAGTCAATTCTGCACTCAAAGTACCATATATCTTGTATGTAGCCATTGTGATGAGCTCCACTGTTGCCACCTTCATAAACACCACCATCTTTCTTACATTCACTTAGCTTTTCTTCTCCCCAGCATTCTGTCAAATATCTGTTTAGAAAAACAGAGTATTGAGGAAATTGTCTTTATAACTAAAATCTACTAACTTGTCTCTTCACAATGGTCTATAAAAATACGCCACTCCTTTAAAAATTTTCCAATATCATTCCATCTGAGTCAAAATAAAAACCAAGATTCCTACAAAATCCCAATATGATTTGGCCCCTATTTGTTCTCTGATCCAATGTCTTAATCTTTACCATTTATTTATTCACTCAGCTTCAGCAACCCTGGGTTCCTTGTACCTATTATAGAACTTAGCAGAAATGTTTCCATCTCAGGTCTTTTTGCATTGAATGCAATTTCTCAAGTTTTCCACATGGCTCACTTTCTTACTTCTTTTAAGTCTTAACCCATACATTATTTTCTTAATGAAATCTTCCCTGGTCCCTCTATTTTAATTACAAGTCCTTGTCATCTTCATTTCCAAAGAACTTATCACTATTTAACATACTATATAATTTACTTATTTTTCTTCTTCATTATTTCTCTTCCTCACTAGAATATGTCTCTTGAGATCAAGGATATTTAACATTTTTCCTCATTGCACTATTCTCTACATGCAGGACTGTGTCTGGCACATATTATAAAGCCCAAATGTCTTTGTTGAATTAGTGAATTAATGAATAAATGAATGGATTAGAAAAACCTTATTAAGAACTCTAAATAAATGGTAAGTGACTAAAGGTATTTGGACACTGTCATTTTAGCAGAAATATTTTAAAAGCCATAAAAGAACTATCCACCTTGCACAACTGAACCCTAGAGACAGAATTCAGAGAGCGCTTAGCATGTTAATCTTATTTTTCACTCTACCACTTGAACTATGCATATTCTTTTTTTTATAAGATGTATAAATTAATTTATCCAAATCTTTGGGGAAAATTAAAATTCAAGGGATATGCCTTAGTGGACTTCTATCTTTCCCCTTTAGTGGCATTCCATCAAATGTCAAGCATGATATTAAATACCATTACATTAGAAAGCGAGCCAAGTTGGTTGTCAAGTTTTAGAATAAATTAGTTTTAACATGTCTCACTTTTTTGCATGTATTTATTTGAAGTGTACTCTTTAATTACTCTCATTTAAGAATAAGATGAAAATATGATCACTCTACTATTTGAATGAATGCATTTTATATGCTTAGACAGAATTAAGACTAAATGATTCTAGACACTTGGATATATTTAGTTGCATTATTATTTTACAAACATTAAATAAAATGTGTCATGCTTACTGATTTGAACATTTAAGTTTAAATATAAGATTTTTAAAGTGTTGATGTAGCATATTCAAAATATTTGTGTACTCTTGTTTAAACCTAGAATTAGCATAATTGGGGAAAATGTGAGGATTTTAATATATTAAACAAAAACAAGAAAAGTAGCACTGTATTATTAATAGTAAATTTAGACTAATTTTTTCTAGATATGCTGTCATAGAGCTTCTAAATTTAATACAATAATTATAAAATATATCATTTCCAATGTTTTTTATTGAAAAACTATTGTCAATTCAAGCAAAGTTTTTGTCAGTAATTTCACTTTTGCTATTTGTTCAGTTAATGTAAAATAAAACATATTATATGATTAAATATCTCTCTGATCCCATTTACAAAATAAAAGCAAAAATGAGTTAAAATGACAGAAAATTATATAAATAATTTTAAAACCTGAGCATAACTTCTTTGGATATGGCTTCTACTTTTGCTTCCAAAAAAAATATGATGAGCCCAAGTTTATATTAATGGATTTACCTATTGCAGAATCAGCAGGTAACCTTCTCCTTCTATACATAACAGTCAACTGTTAGAGGTAGGCTAATGACTAGAAATGTTTAAATGCAAGCAATATCTCACCAGACAAACATCAACTAGCATCTCCAGGGTAAGATAGCTTTGAAACCACCTGTATAAGGAGGGGACCTCAAAACAACTGGAATTATTTTGGGGAGGGCAGCCCCATTGTAGGCTTTCCCTGCTAGGTAAGTGTTATATGGACCTATTGGCATAAATGTACCAGCTAGCATTGTTGCGTGAAGCTGCACTGGGCTTCAGTGAATTATTATGATTTTATTATTATTATTATTGGAGATTCTTTTATTGCATTTTCCCATTTCATGATAGGTGATTTACATCAATGGTCTACCCACACATGCTGAGTGTTCAACAGTTTTTGACCAAAAATGGCATCACTCCCATGCCCCACCCTCCCTATTAACATGATCTCATCCTGAGTGACTTTTTTTGTTTTTGTTTCCCTACATAATAAAAGTCCTCAAAGGGAAACGTTTATGCTGATGTGGAAGAGGTGAAACAAAAACAGCAGAGGCACTAAAAGGCATTGAAATGGACAAGTTCAAAAACTGTTTTGAGCAGTGGAAAAAGTGTCTAAATAGGTGTATTGATTCAAATGAAGAGTACTTTGGAAGAGACTGATGGTTAAATATGTAAGAAAAAAATACACATTTTTAAATAAATAAATTCCGGTTTTTCTTGGATTGCCCCTTGTATAAAATTGCCTTCCTGTCCTGACCTGAGCCCAGGGGAAGGGACAGGGCTAATCAACATATTATTTCTTAAACAAAGGTCCTGAAACTGCTTGAAGAGGCAAGAAGCTTTTTTTTTTTTTTTGTGTCGCCCAGACTGGAGCGCAGCCTTCCGAGTAGCAGGAATTACAGGCAAGCCCTACCACGCCTGGCTGATTTTTTGATTTATTGTAGAGATGAGGTCTCACCAAGTTGCCCAGGCAGGTCTCGAACCCGCGGGCTCAGGCAATCCACTCACCTCAGCCTCCCAAAGCACGGCATTACAGGCTGAGCCACCGAGCCCGGCTGGCAAGAAGCTATTGACAGACAAAATGGCTTCAGTTTCCAGGAACCCTTCCTCACCCTACACGTTTCTCCTGGACTGCCTCCATAATGGCTCAAGGCTGAGAGGTCGTACCTGATTGATGGTCGGGGGAATTGTTTTGTAGATAGTATCTATTGTACGCCCTGAAAATGGTATTTGAGCTCTTTCTCACACTGTACTCTAGCAGAACTCATACCCAGACCCTACCCAGAACACCAGGAAGTTCTCTGTGGGTTACGAGATCTCAGAAAGACTGTTTCAACAGTCCTGCAAGATACCATCAACCAATCAAGAGTCCCTGTCCCTCTTCCTATTAAGTTTGCTTTAAAACCTTATCCTCTGAATCACTGAGGAGGCAGATTTGAATGATTTCTCCTGTCATCCTTGCTTAGCTGCTTTGCAATATTAAACTGTTTCTTCATTATAAGAAATTTTGATTTTTCTGGGCAGCAGGCTTAACAGCCTGGTCCAGCTATAACAGCTTTAGAAGACTTTTCAGTCTCATAGAACTTTTTAGTTCCAAGTTAGTTTCGATGAATTGTGAAATATACAATCAGTTCATACTTCTTGATGGAAGAAATATTAAATTTAGAACATAAGGACTTATACAGTATATGCATATATATATATATACACACACACATCTATGCATAGATACATGTATATAAATTCATCTCAGTTACCTTAGAAAAACTATATGCATACTAAAATAAAGGAAATCAAATCACTTTCCTTTCTGCTGACATTCAAAATTAAATACAGAGAAAATCCATCTTAATAGGTTTCCAGGCTTTATCATTAGTGCTTAAATGTTCTACTGAGAGGTGAATTCAGTGTTTGTTTTTGTTAAACAAATACAATTTCTTTTGTATTCAAAAGACTATGAATAGAGGCCTTTTAATCCAGTGGGAAAATTTTACAAAAATGGTGTAATAAAGAACTTTATATGTATTATGCAAAAATTTCTTTTTAAAAATTAATTTATTTATTATAAAGATGTGGGGTACAATTCAGGATTAGGTATATAAACATTGATCATGCAGGTACCCTTGTTGATGAGGTATGCCCCTCCCTCCTATGCAAAAATTTCAAATGCAATAGCTGCAGACAGCTTAAAGTACCAACAAAGTCAAATGTGGCAATAATGTAACAAATTCCTAGCAGGTCTCTCAGATTCAGCATTGGTAAACAAGCTGCCTGCTAGCCTCTCAAGCTGGAGCTCAAGTACTCACTGCTCAAAAAGCAACCAATCAGTCCACCATTAGGCCCCCTCCTCCTGTCTATTGGTCCTTAATACTGACCAATCAGAACAGCTACAACTCATAGCTAGTGCTAGCCAATCAGCTTGGACTTAGGACTATATAAGCACCAGGTTTTCAGCCGCACATGTGCAACCCTTTCAGGTCCCCTCCCACTGCAGCAGCTTCTCTGTCCTCTCAATAAATCCTGCTTTCTCAATTTCTGGCTGTCCATGTCCCTCATTCTTCCTGGGCATGAGATAAGAACCTTGACCCTGAAGAGCTGCAACCTGAAGAGCTGCAGAAGATCGTTGGAGCTTAAGAGCTGGACACCCCAGAGGCTGGCTTGCCAGCCAACAGAGTGGGCTGAGCCAGGAGAGCTGCCAGAAGAAGGCAGAACTCCAAAGTTAAGACACCTCAGGGGCTAGGCTTGCCAGCCCACCAAACCAGCAACATTCTCAGTGCTTGGCTTGCTAGTCCATTCGAGTCAACACTCCAGGGTCTAGCTTGTAAGCCCACTGAATCGCAACACTCTCAGGACTTGGCTTGCCAACCCATTAGAGCTGACACTTCTGGGGCTAGGCTTACCAGCCCCTTGGCAACCCTTTCTGGGGCTTGGCTGGCCGACACAGAGCTGACACTACCAAGTGGCTGACCTGAAAAATCCACATCACGTGGTCACAGCTAAAGAAGGGAAGGAGAAAAGGGCAACAAAGGATAAAAAACTGTCCATTAGGTACCAAGTGCACTGCTAGACAGGGAGAGGGCTTGTTACAAGTTCAAGTCTTGCCTTCACACCATATACTTATGCAGCAAAACCCCACGATTTTAAAATAAATGAAAATAAAAAGAGAGGCATGCCAACATTATCTATTTTCCCAAGCTGATGTTTTTTACATGTTAACAAAATTTAGACCATGCAAAAGCAACCAAATAAACTACTACAGAGAGAAAACTATTGAATAGTGTAGCCTAAAGTTTGAAATTAAAACATGGTATTTACTTGTTTAGAAAATGAAAGGGAAATGTGTACAAATATTTTATAAATAATTAGATAAGCATTACAGCTTTTCAAGAGATCAACATTTTAACAGTTTTGACTAATTTAATATAATTTATTATGTTTACTTTGATTTACTTACACAATAAAATAATTTTCAATACAGTTAACAATATAGACCAAGGACTTTCCAAAAGAGAAACTGCCTTTGCAACACTCAGAAAAAAATAATTTTATATATACAAATGCCTCATAAATTTTGGGTTTATCATAATAAATGTTTTCCTTTATTTAAAATTATACTTTTATAAGAGTAAAATAAGAGGCAGACTGGTATAGTAGAAAGTGAACTGATTATTAAAAGACTCAAGTTCTGGTTTAAGTTCTTTTGCTAACTAGAGATGTTCATTTACCTTATATCTGAAAAATTAAAGTTATTGCTTTGGTAATTTGCAAAGACTTTCCAGTTTCAAAACTTATTTTTACAAAACCTATCTTTGTCCTGTGGAAAATATACTAAAGAAACTTTTTCTGCTTTGTGATGAAAGATGCTATAGATATTGGTTACCTTGGTGATCTACAGAGAGAAAAAAATGGAAATTTTTAAACTACAGCTGTACTACCTTTCGCTCCTATGATTGTGAAATGAGTCAAATTTCTTTTTAGAAACATGATTTATTGATAACCAGAAAAACCCCACAATTAAATTGTGACCCATGAATGGCAAAACAAGAGAGAAAACCTCTACAGAATTTCCAGGTGACAAAATTTTTACAGAAATTTATCTAAGAAATAGGCCCACATGCAAAGGAGAATTTGTGATATGTCAAATGTCAAAGTTAGCATTTCCCATCAGTGAAGAAATAATAGATTCTTCAACAAATGGTGTTGGAAGAGCTAGAAAACAATAATGTTGGAGCTCTAGGAGTGAGGTCTTGCTCCTTACACCAAAATAAATTCACAATTGATTAAGAATATAATTTGAAAACATTGTTCACAATAGCAAGAACCTGGAAGCAACCATGCTGTCCATCAAAAGAGGACTGGATTAAAAAAATGTGGTACATATACACGATGGAATACTATGCAGCCATAAAGAAGAATGAAATCATGAATTTCGCAGCAACCTAGATGGAACTAGAGTCCATAATACTGAGTGACCTCTCACAAAAACAAAAAACTAAGTACCACATGTTCTCACTCATATAGTAGACCTTGATCATCCAAAGTATTACCACAAGAAAATGACTGACAGTGGTGGGAAACTGGGGGGGGAGGGAGGGTGAGGGGGATGGGATTAATGGTGGTGGGTATCTGTCTGGGAATGGGGAGACACCTCTTATCAACAAGGGTACCTGAACGAAACATTTTTGTATGCCTAACCCCT